>JAFVLL020027201.1:0-18071 GCA_021397915.2 Tor tambroides | reverse complement strand
ATATATATATATATATATATATATATAAAATATATATATATATATATATATATATATAATAAAACAGAGCAGGGCCAGAAATTAACTTTCCATTTTTTTTCCCATTAATTTTCCAACTTTTCCATTAAGGGGCAGTTAATGGGGAATTTTCATTTATTTATTTTTTTGCATTCATGAGGACAAAGTACTTGAACTGTTGCCAATAAGAGTGTCTAAATTATACGTTTAAAAACAGGAGCTAATATGGCTTCAATATTATGATGATAATCATTATTGTCGATTACTGCTCTTGATATTGTAATGATGATTATCAATGTCAATCAACAGAATACATATAAAAACTTTTTTGTGTAATTGTGCGTTTTGAATCTTTTGATGAATCTTTTATTTACATTATATTCATGAGCGTAAAAAATTCAACACTCAACAACAACTGAGGAGTTTTCAGCACTGACTAATCTAAGTGTCTCTGATTGGCCATTGCATTTCTAAGCTCGGAAACGTGTGAGATTTGGTTATAAGGCTCAACACTGCAAAAAAAAAAAAAGATGCGTTACAAGCAATCTGAGCGAAACAAAATGTAACTCTGCAGATAGCCACTTTTCATTCATTTTCACATTTCTTTTTAATCATGACTACCATAATCGATTGTTTAATTATGCAGGGGCAATTTTTTCCCCTTTATCTTGAATTTTTGTTTATTTTGGTGGCATTTTTGCCACAAGGCCCATTAATTTCCAGCCTTGACACAGTCATACCACACACATGACTTTAGAAGAACTAGAAATAGGCCTACTCATAAATATGGCTAATGGCTACAAATGGTATACTTCTCTATGCACATAAAACATGATAGGATGAACTTTTTTAACCCAAAAAATTACACACTTTACCTTCAGCGTTGCTGGTTTTTGCAGGCACATTTATAACTATTTGGTGAATTTTCACGAATTTTCGGCAATTCTGTATTTTGTTTGAGGATGTGTTTCTGTGAACGTGGTTTTTTTTTTTTTTTGCCTGTGAAATTTCGCTGATATGGCTGCACCTTTAGTTCAACAGCCACCACATAAACAGATGTTCATTCACAGTAAAACACCTTCTTAGACAATATAGACACACAAAACCCATGCCTGTTGACCAGCAACACCTCATCCTCTGCTCTCTGCCCTGGGGATCCTCGTGAAGCATTTCTTTCCTGTATTTCTCTTTCCCAAAGACAAGTTAAATTAGCAGTCTGGCGGCGATGCCCCACCGTCTGCTGACTTTCCTGTGTTGCCACAGCGCACAGTGACTGTCAGTGAGAGCCTGACGGCTTAATAGTCTCTCCTGAGTGGATTTGGGCACTTTGCCTGCCTCTGTTTACATGCGCATGTCAGCCCTAAAATATTCAGATGGAGATGTGAAATATTCATATGAGGTCCCCACCAGGCCTGGCAGGATCTCCTCCACCCCTCCGCACACACACCTCCCATGTGCTGTCAGTCAGTACAGACCCAGGAGGACGCCGGTGCGAGTATTGTCTCTTTGTAAAGCAGAGGAACGGAATTTGACTGCGACAAAGTGAAACGATTTTAACAGAAATTGGTATTTATCTAATGACTTACTGGTACTATTGTCCTGAAGGGAAAATTTGTCGACTACTAAGTAGGTGAATAAACATCAGCAAACCTGCTTCCTCAGTTTTTTATTTATTTATAATCACTCCCTATTCAGTTTTTTTTTTGCACACCACGGACGTCGGATTGTCTTTGAGTCCAAATCGCAAATCTGCTAGTATATACTACATTTGGGGTTATTCAACGTGCACTAGAGCAGAGGAGTGACTAACGTTCTGTGTGAGCGAGCGAGAGAGAGCGAAAGACAGTGAAAGGGAGGGAGAAGTGGGTGCATTAGATAGAGAAAGAAAAGAGTGTGACATTGGGAATTGTTGGCAGCCCTGGTTTCATTGGCGCTTTCTTTGAATGGCTGCCATATGTCCTTGCTTATCTTGACATTCTAATCTCCGCGCTGGCCTGAAGATGGTGGGGGATTTGTTTAGTCTGCTCTTTGGAATGAATGCAAACAGTGGAATGGCTGGGCCCACCGTTTCAATCACGCTGGTTAAAATGACTGTGTGATACGGCTTGCATCGCGGCCCGCTCTCATTCTCGTTCTCAGTCTCTCTATTTTGTTCCCTATCTCTCCCCTGCCTCCTTTTTTTGTACTGTCGCTTGCAATGCCTCTGTTTATCTCTCAGCTCCTTCGCTTTTGTGTGATATCAAGCCCACGGAATAGCACATGCCACTGCATTATATTCCAGCGTATGGCGTTTTCATTTTCAGCCGTGCATTCTGTCAATATGACTTTTTGTGTGGGTGCATATGAGTTTTGTTTGTTTTTTCCTTAGCGTTTGTGTGTTGAAATGGCGAGAGACGAAGAAGGACCACTTCGAATAGTATGCGTATATGGATTGGAGAGAGAGCACAAAAGTGTGTGTGTGTAAAAGGGTTGTGGAAAGTGGCTGCCTGAGCAGGCTGTTCTATATATAAATGCCTTGCTAGTTCATAAGTGACGTTAATGATAGAGCCAGGCAGACAATGGCAAGCTGTCAGGGTCAGTAATTGAGTGGGAGGGATGAGCTCTCTTCATTTTAGTCCATCGGTGTCACGGGCGACAAGAGCACCAGGCAACTCGTCACCCAGAGATACCAGCCCGCCCGAACAATAGCTCCTGTCCGTCACAGTGCGTGGCCGACTAGTGCTGGCGGGGTTAGTGAGATGATGCTCTCGCCGTAGAAGAGAGAGCACTCATTACTGCGGTACTTCTCCAAACTGCAACGCACACACATCTACATACAACAGATCACTGTCATCCACAGCAAGGAGTGCTCTGTTTGGTCTGTCTCGAAACAGGATGCTACGCTAAAAGTTTGATTTGAACAATGTAAAATTCTCAACTAATCAACTTAAAGGCATAGTTCACCTAAAAATTACTCGCATGTCATTCCAAACCTGACTTACTTTCTTCTGTGGAAAACAAAGAAGATATTTTGAACAATGTTTCTGTTTGTTTCTAAAGAACTGTTTTTGTCCATGCTGTGAAAATCAAGAGGGCCCAAAACAACATAGACTTGACTTGTACGGACATTTCTCAAAATATCTCCTTTTGTGTTTCACATAAGAAAGAATGTCAGACAGGTTTGAATCAGCATGAAGACCTTTATAAATAATATAGTCTTGTTCACCTGAACGTGCATTTCTTAAATGTGTTTAAATTTTAAAAAGTTATTGCAAAACACTTACATGGAGTGTAACAGTAGAACAAAATGCGGGGGCCTTGAGGTGGTTTTTGGATTTTTTTATTATTTTTTTTATTTTTAATACTTTTTTAAAACCCTGTCTTAGCACTGCACTTGCAAGTATGAGCTATAATGCAACAGCAGTGTTTTAAAAACAATGAATTTAAAGGTATACTATAAAAGATTTTTTGGTAAAAATGAACAAAAATCCATTACTAAGTGAGTAAAAAAGTCAATTATCAAAACTATGTCTTTGTTTTAACCAGATTCACTACAATAAGCCTGCAACAATGAATTTGATTTTGTGGTGTTGTGTCCGATTTGGAAATTTCTTGTTTAATTCATTTGTTTGATGCAAACCCAAAGATAAATGTCAATATACTAGGTGACTGATATGCTGATTACTTGCTGATATGATGTATTTTTTTAAGTATGTTTTGTAGGATATATATATATATATATATATATATATATATGTATGTGTGTGTGTGTGTGTGTAAACTTTGTGCAGTAAGTAATTTGCCATTTATTTTTCAACTTGATTTCAAGGGTTAGACTTGATTTTGTCAATAGTGAATTGATTGTATTATTGGATTGTTGTCTTTTTCGCTAATATATGAGATTTCTGAGTGACTAGCTGAGAGGTAGCTGAAAGGAAGAAATTATTGAATTAAAAACATTAATTAAAAACTAATAATGTACACCAATAAATGATGTATAATAACAATGCAGTATTGCCCTTTTTGGGGGTTACTTTAGTGTATGAATTTGTTTTAATCTAGCAATCTATATTGCTAATGCAAATTCAAGCACAGCTAATAGTGTATATAAAAACATAAATGTAGATAAACTTTTTGACTTCCCTAATCTAAAACTATGACCAGTTAATGTTAATGTTTTGTCCTATAGGATTCAAATCTGTTTTGGGGGTTAGCGCTCAGAGATCAGGCCTTCCACCAATCCAACCTGCCACTTATGTGAAGCCATTGTTTGTGCCTGTGCCGTGAAAGGCTGTTTTACTTGGCAAGAACATGGCCCTATTACTTAGCCTAATTAAAGCAAGGTACATAATTATGCTTAATTACACACCGACAGGAGTCCCCCCAACCCTTTTTTTTAATTTCCAATGTGTGCTTTGTATCATTGCATATCAAATAGGTTTACAGTCTTTGGAGATTATGTGTGTGTATTAAGTGTACAGATATAGATGTGTATGTTTGTATGTATAGATTAGTGAGAGGCTTGGAGTAAGATCAAAACAAGACTGTGAGTCTTTACACTGCATTCAAACCAGACTTCAAAAAGAGATGACAAAGAAAGGTCATGCGGAAAAAAGAGAGATAGAGAGATGCTTGTGGGAAATATGGCTTTTCAAGGAATGAAATATTTAAACAAATCAGCATCTCCAATTAGACTGTGTGTGTCTCCTGCGCACTCTGATTAATATCTCATCTGCAGAGGGATTTTATCCACCCCTTAAAAGGGAACGAAGTGCTGTCTTTTATGGTTTTGTCTTAAATGACTTAGTGTGGCTGTACCGTGATCATTTTTATACTTTAACGCTGTCGAAATGTGTTACATTTACCCCAGATTGCATGAATTCACAGAGTATAAAATGATCTAAAAATCATTACATATGAGATATGATCTAAAACGTAGTGGGTACCCAGACAGCACACAAAGTTTGTTCCAAAATGTAGTCAGCAGCCTGTCTAAAATACTTAACTTTGGCCAAAATCAAAAACAGCATCTTTACATGCTTCAGAGAAAAGGCAGTCCCAGAATGCATTGCGATGAGCTCTGTGAATAGAATTCTACAATGATGTATTTTTGTAGGTTCCCTTGACAAAAACCCAAATAGGATTTTCCCATTGGCTTTTGGACTATTGCAGAACCACCAAAGTATTTTGATTCTTATGCTTTTTTTCCATCATGATAATCTTTACAAATGAACACAACTTAAATTTAAAAAATTTGCTAGAGTGATTATAAACACAATGAGGCTATAAAAGTCTACCACCCCTTATGAAAATTAACCATGGTTTTACCACACATGAAACCAAAAAACTATGGTAACCACAAATTAACGAAGGTTTTGCTACCATAACCATGGTTAACCATAACCATGGTGTGTGTAGTTAAACTGTGGTTATACAAATGTGCCAAAAAACATGGTTACTACACTTTCACTACAATAAAACCATGGTTAATTTCCATAAGGGACGCTCTTAAGTAGATTTTTTTTTTCTTTGCAATGTAATGACGTTTAATGTCCACAACAACCTCTGTGTTCCCATTTAGCCATTCATTAGCAACTGCCTTTTTCAGTACAAGTAAAAGCTTTTAAAAATTCACAAGGGGGTAAAATTTGTTGACCTTGTGTTAACCACAGACCTTATTGACTATACCACCAAAACCCCTTGACTTCAGGATGATGGAACTGGAAGTGTTAAATTGTTAGCTTGTTGTTTCCATGTTGTTAGCTTGCTAGCATGCTAACATTACACTACTGTACATAGAGCGTTTCAGTTAGCATATCTCAGCCATTCTCAAAAGTTTTGCATTTCACTTCACTGTTTTCCATTGTTTTTCTATGTAAACATGCACTAAACAGGCACGTTTGACCACTGTGCTCATGCTTAATGTCTTGTGCAGCGTCTTATGCATGGCACAGCACACTAAAAACTGCGGATGAAAGTAGTTCAGCTTTTACAAAACATGTCTCTAGACCTTGATTTTTTTTAATTCCACTGTCTTGCATATTGCGTTTTTAAAAAATGCCTTCTATGTTAATGGTCCCTTAGAAGTTAATTGTCTATGTAGGCAGCAGACAATAAAGCAAAATACTAAGTCACTAGCTCACTAGAGCTATGATGTTCAAGGTCGCTTGTCTCAGTAACTGACCACTATCTTTATTCTGATAAACTTGTCTGTACCTTAATGCGGTGAGTCTGTGCCCAGTAGTGCTGGGGGGTAAATTGGGACACTTGCCTCCCCCATCCTCTTCATTCTTGGCCTCTGGAAGTGTCTTAACAAGGAACCTCATCGTAGTAATAAGGATCTCTGGGCCGTCCCTCACCAGCAGGCATATCACAGGTCACCTCTTCTTAAGGTCTCTATTTTAGTTTGTAGCCAGCAGCGAAGGCCGTCTCATAACAGGGCTCCTCAGCGGTCCTCAGTCCCTGAAATTGCTTTAATGAACACATTGGTATTTACCTATTAATAAAATTAATGCAAGAGATGTTTGCTTTCTGAGATCTCCTCATGTATGGGTGCTGTAGCCTGAAAAAACATGGCTGGTTTTTAGTTGGTCTCTCAGCCTGACCAGGTGATAAGTGCCCAAAGCTTTCTAAAACCAGCCAACAGACCAGCTTGACCAGACTGGGAGACTGGCTAAGACCAGAAAATTCCAATTTCTTTTTTTTTCCTTTTCTTGTTCTCATTCTTTTTTCTCTTGTTCATTCTTTCTTTTGTTTGTTCTTTCTTTTGGTGCATTATTTCTCTTATTTGTTCATTCTTTCTTTCTTTCTTTCTTTCTTTCTTTCTTTCTTTCTTTCTCTCATTTGGTTGTTTTTTATCTCGCTCTATCCTATTTAATTTGTTCTTTCATTTGTTTTGTTAGGTTTTTCTTTCTTTCTTTCTTTCTTTCTTTCTTTCAGAAATTGCAGTGCTGTACTCACACAAGCCTATTATTCCTTGCACATGCCACCTCAGTGACTGTGGTTTGCTGGGATACAATGGTTTTCTGCTCTGAGAGGTGGGAATATGGCGCTCACAATAGATTCCAGACCAGAGAGGCCCTTCAATTGTACGCTGGTATGTTGGGAGATTAGTCCTTTTGCTGTGGGGAGTAACAGCTTGACTTTCGGTGGATAAAGGTTGAAGTTCACAATTTGTTCTTGTGTGTGTCTTTTTTCACATTGATAGTGCCTTGTGTCTTTGATTTGTTTGTGCAGTTGTTGCACATATCTTGGTGTGTCCTGCCATGCTGCTGATGAAAATGACTTGGTATGTGGACAACACACCGGCCCATGCAGTGCTGCTGTTAGCCTGCTGAAATAGCTCATCCACAGCAGCAGGGTCTGTGGAGCCTGTGGCTTTATCTGGCCCATGACTCTGTTTGGCCAATGGCTATAGAGCAGCGCTGCTCAGGTACAGTCACGGGATTGAATCACCAGCTTGCAGAATGCAGAACACCTGCAGACTCCTTGCACAATGTCTTTTTTCCAACCTTTTTTGCACTACCTCACTATAATTTTTCCCTCGGCTACAAGCCCAGCCTTTATTATACAGCATGAAGTGATGATGACCGTGTCAAGTGCGTTTATTCGCTCAACTTCTCTCATAATATCTGCCGCTAAGTAGCGGCAGACTCAGCACTCAGTTCATCTTATCTGTCACTTGCTTCAAGATGGTCCTCCAACATCAGATATCCCAGAAAACTCCCTGATGGCATAATATCTGCCTGCTCCAAGTTTATCTGGAGTGACACAGATTGAGAATGTGTATCTTTGCCCTGTGGGCTAAGTCTTTAAAACAATAACCCTCATTTGCTAGGTGCCTCAAGTGCTCAGAGGAGGGAAAGGGCGCGAAGAAAATGCCGTATTCAATCTTTTTGTTCCTATCTAAATGCTTTGAGTCAACCATAAAAGGTGTTTGGACTCTAGATCCACTGTGATGTAACGTGAAGTGTTGTTCTCGCTTAATGTGTTAGTGTCTTGGCTTTTCCCGCTAATGTTTTTTCTGGCACTGTTAGCGTCTGTCTGTTGGGATACAGTGAGTTGTCACATTTGGGTAGTGTTGTTTAGCAAAACCGTAGACCTTTTGTCTTTTCATTTATACCTTGTTGAAACCCCAAGCCTAAGACTGTAACATCTTTTTTTTTTCTGTTAGGAGCTTGTATTCTTTTAGGGAAAATAATGTGCTAGTTGTTAAATAGTTGGCTAACATTTGATGTATTAACTTAATGGGTATCCAGTTTGCAAAACAAAATGAGAACTAGGAATAATAAATAAAAATAATGAATGAAAGACAGTAAGACTGAAAAAAATAATTGACAGCATAGAGTATTAAATTTGACATATGCACATTCTTTTTATCATTTTTTAAAATTATTTTAGTTTTATTTCATTTCATTTTATTTTGTTACTAAGTAACCCACAACTTCCCTTTGTGCCCCTTCACAAAAAATGCATGTCAGAGAACTACAGAGAAGATAAAACAAAATTAAGAAATTAAGATTAATGAACAATAACAAAAATAAAAAAGAATGACAGTGAGGCAAAAAAAGCAAAATAATTGACAGCATATTGATTGTCACATTGTTACAATAAAATTTATTTTAAAATATTTACTTTTTTTAAATATAATTTTTGTCATTATTATCTCACATAGGGTAAGATCATCTAGACTGCCACTGGTGCCTCATCAAAATAATGGCACCCCTTAAAACATGGTATCACATATTGCAATGTACTTATTAATATATGAATTACATATTCACAGAAAGAGTGGGAGGGAAGTTAGAAGAGGTGTCAACTCAAAAGTGTGTGAGCATATCTGAGGGAAATACGAGTGTGTGTGTGTGTACATGCACACAGGTGGCTCTAAATGGCTTGGCTCTCCCCTGGTGGGCTGGGGTTTGCCGTGTCCGGAGCTTTGCTTTGTCCAGGGCTTTCTCTCTGATTAGGCCCTGGTGAGGTCTCACTTAAGGCCGAGGGAGAGTAGCGTTCTACCTGCACTGCCCATGCTGTTCCCATCACAGCCACTTCCCCCATAATGCCACTTAATTCCCCGAGAAGTGGCACACTGCAGCAGTGGCCAGCCGGAGGAAGGGTGTCGTAATGCATCTGGACCCGACATCGCCCCACAGGGATAATAGCCCTGATTGCTCCTGATTCCCCGTCTCCACAAAGTACCTCATGTAAAATAAGTGACATTTAAAAGGCATCAAGATGTGAAAAGGAGCCAGGGTGTGCACCAGAGAAAACAAGAGAGAGAGAGAGAGCAGGGGAAGTAGTAAGCTTTTCACCTGAAAGAGGAAGAGAAAAAAAGGTCCCTTCTTTTGCCGGCGGGGGAGCGACAGAAAAACGATAAGCCCTTGTGTCGCGAGCTGACCCTCGCTGCTAAGCTTTTTAACTTCCCCCTGTCTGTACTGCTTTTCTCTCTCCCCACACAAATCCACACACCCCCACACACACGGAAAGAGAGAGAAGGAGGCAGAAAAAGAGAGATGCTGGCAGTGGGTTGACATTGCTTCTGGGAAGTGCTTGAGTCGGCGTGCTAGAAATCATTTCGGGTTAGATAGAGGCCCCCTGAGCTGGCCCGGGGATATCACCGCACTCATCTCCGTTTAGAGTGAAAAGCGGCAACGCAAAGCACAGCCTGCAGGTGCCCTGCTTGTCCGTTCTCAGACAGAGAGAGAGAGTCAGAGAGAGAGATACAGAGGAAATGCAGTGGTCCTTGCTGTATGCAGTGTTGAGGGTACAGCCAGCATATGTGCCCTATGGAATGCTCTGTGACCTTAATGCTCTGCCACAGACAGTGAAACGCAAATCACTGACTCACTCAACTCAATCACACACTGGAGCCGTTTATCTCTTGTCTGTTGCTTATTTTTCATTTAACAAGTCTCTGTCCCGTTCTCTTTTAGTTGATTAGATTATGTAAATGTAGTTTTACCATGTTACGGACTTTTTCAAGAAGGTTATAGTAACAACACGACAGTTAAAGTATGTTGTCAGCACACTAATTAAATAAAAGAATAATTAAATACATTTTGATTTGTTTGTTTTTATTAATTAATTAATTAATTAATTAATTAATGTATATACTTTTATTTATTGATTTATTAAATTAACATGCTGATAATATTTTGTGCTGAAATATTTAATTAAATTGAATTTTGTGCATGTGAGTATATGTATGTGTGTGTGTGTGTGTGTGTATATATATATATATTCTATTCTAAAAATGTACTTTATAAAGAAATAATAAAGAAAAAACCGTTGTGTTTTTCGTACCATAATTACGATAAATTACTTCGCATTACGTAGTCACGTTGGAAGGTTACGCATGATGTAGGCTTATACTGACCCAGTGTTTACAAAGAGAACGTGCAAAGACTAAATCTGCAACCCTTTACAAAAAAAGGTAAAATGATGTCGGAATATTTTGAAGTTGGAGGAGGAAATCAGATGTAGTTTAGTACTACTTCTGCCTACATCACGCATGACCTTTCCAACGTTACTCCGGAATGCGAGAAGTTGTGGATGCGCATCGCAGAGCTAGTGCTAGACGAGCATTTGTGGTTAAAAAGTACATCAGTTTTTCTTTTTTTTAGAACATGACCAATTGTTTCGCACTAGATAAGACCCTCATTCCTCGGTTGAAATTGTGTAGAGTCCTTTGAAGCTGCATTGAAACTGCAATTTGGACCTTCAAAATGTTGATCCCCATTGAAGTCCATATGAAGAAAAATCCTGGAATCTTTTCCTCAAAAATTAATTTCTTTTTGGCTGAGGAAAGAAAGACACGAACACCTTGGATGACATAGGGGTGAATAAATGATCAGAAAATGTTTAATCCTCAACCTCAAGTAATATCTTTATTATATGAATCAATCAATAAAGGGCTTTAAGATTCACTGATAGGGTCAAAAACTGGTTGCAATACCTGTCAGAAAAATGACACCATGATGACACGTTGTCATGGTTACAGTTCAGAAGTAAATTCCGTCTTTATGATAGACAATGCTGCCCTTGAGATGCGTCTGTGTGTGTGTCTGGCTCTGGCCTGTCCATTGTTATAGCTGTTAACACATTCTCACCTGTACACATTAAATCTCACACATACACACACCTGCAGCAGTGGATAACTGTTCACACATTATCACCCACTGAGCACACACATTTTCTCACAGTGCTGTTCCTGTATCCCCTACAGGGCCGTGCAGTAATGTAGGTTAAGATAGCTGCCAACAAGAGTGCTGTGATGCTATATAACAAGGGTAGTGGGCCGCACTGACACTATTTTCTTCTGATGACTGTTGTTTTCAATACATTTATGATAGGAACTTTTAATGAACTGCTAATGAATATTTTTGCTAAGTAATTCTTGTTCAAAGACCTTTTATTCCTGGCGGCTGGTCATTATTAGAGGCTGACAGATATGGATGCTGATATTTTAGAAAGCAAGGTAGCCGATAGCTGATATAAAGCGCTACATATGATATCTCAAAATTTAACTGAAAGATAGTAAAAGCACATGCATAACAATTGGTGAAATTAAATGTATTTTATTTTACATAATATTTAGGATAATTTTAAAAATTTAAAATGAATAAATATAAAAACATCTTGTTTCTGTAATTCTGTTATAGTGTTTTTCACAAATAAAGAAATTGTAAAAAATATGAATAATTTTCCAATAAAGACAAGTTAGGGCTAATGTTAGCATTTAGCACACAATGAATATGATGTAAATATGACATAGTGACAAAATGCATATAGCACAGCATATTTTGAAATCAATGACTTAAAGTTTGTCGCCAAGACAGTAAACTAATGAAGATGGAGAACGGGAGCTCAATGTGTTCTCGCACTCAGCATTTTCAAAATAAAAGTCCCTGCTTCTGACACAACAGAAAAAATATCAGCCGATAATTAAAAGATGTATATGTATTAGCCTTGGCAATAACCTCAAAAAAAGAGGTTACACACTCAGAGGTAATTACCCACATGCACTAAAACAATTCATTTCTCACAAAGGAACGACCTGCGCCTAGAAGAAGAGATATTTTGTAAGCAAGTACGTTTGCAATATCTCATCACCCGTCTCTTCACCCCTCTTTTTTTCCTCATCTAACTCTTCCCCTCTCCATCTCTCTCTATTCATCCCTATCATTTCTCCCCCTCTCGCTTTAATTGTTTATATGCATTAACATTCCCCAAATAGACCTTGTTCAGGTGACAGGGCTGTAATTTGGTGGGCCCTTGTTCCACGGTGCAGCAGAGAGAAGTAAGCAATTTAGGCTTGCGCGGCGGCTGTAATCTGGGGTTGTCAACGGCCCGCGCCGTTCCAGCCTATGCTAATCAATCAGCTACGGCCTGCACCCGCTCATCTGACCGGCTTAGCCCCACACCCGCGTGCTGATATATCTATTAGTCTGCCGTCAGCGCCACGCCGCTGCGAAGATGAGATTCCGCCAGCTTTGGCATTTTCTCTCACAGATAAGTAAGCTATCAGGCCACCGGATAAATAGCAGAGCAAAGAGTTGCCCCGGCCCCCACGCACGCCGGTGACAATGCAGCGATGGCTCTTCTCCCCTCATTATACACCGCCACCCCTAATCCAAAAAAATTGTTTACCAAGAGAGGAGGGCAGCCTTATCTACCCGAGGCACAGTGTTGCGGCTTTGAAAACACACTCGTGTGCGCAGCTGGGCAAGACGGAAAGGGTTTTTTCCCCCCTGTATTCTGTCATTTCGGTGTGCTGGAGCTGTGTGGTTAGAGGCTTCCTTTTTTGTTGCTCGGTGTGTTCACTGAAAATTGCTGAGGGGTGTGTGTGTGTGTCTGTATGAATGCCTGTGTGGGTTTGCGTTGTAAAAGATTAAGCTTGTCGAATGTGAACCGAGTATTTTAGGGTGGGCGGTATGTCAAAATACATCATGGTATGAGTAATTTCATAAGACAGTAACAATATATATATAGATGTAGTTGACTTAAAATTGAAACTTTGTTTTTGGAAACTTGATGGACGTAAATCCAAAGGTTATTCATAACAGGATGACTAACAAGTCTGGCATGAGTGCGAAAACAGCTTCACATTATGTAATATCCGAATTTAAGAAAAACAAAAGACTGACAGTAATACATTTAAATGTGATCATGTACAGTATATTTAAAGCCATTAAAAGACAGCTGATATGTCAGAGCAGTGACATAAAGAGACACGACAGCAGAACTGTCGTGCCTTGTTTGCAGACGAATCCAGGGTAAAATTAAGTGAACAAAGAACCAAGTTCTTACTGACACAGTCTGGCACTTCATTAAGAATAAAGTTAATCAAATAAAGTTTATCGTTTGATTTCTTCGTAGACCTGAGTTTGCCTTTCTCGTTATTTACACTACATGCACGAATCGATGGGCGGGGCTAAACAGGCAGTGCTGTAGCAGCAGGCGTTGATCATCTTCTGCGGAGGCGGTGTTTCGCCACACTATTACATCATAAAGTGGCACATTCCACAGATTGGCAGCATATATACAGATTGGCTTCAGTATAAGCTGTTTTTAGACTAACAAGAAAGTTTTGAGTTCTTAAACTTACAGGATGTTTTATAGCACAATGACCTCGTATATATCAGACGATCAAGGGAATTTTGATTTTTCAGTGCATGACCCCCTTTAAATTTACAAAATCTTGTATCTTTGACTTTTGTCTTTTTGTCTTTTTAAGATTTTCAAATACCTTTTTGCAAAGTTTGTAATGTTGTGATTCACCTTGTAGCTGGTTAGTTTGGTTCAAGGCTTACAGCTCTTGAACAAAGGCTTTTTAAAATAACTGTGGGAAAAAATTAATTACAAAAAAAAAGTTGTGGTACCAGAACACTAGTGAGTGGGCATTGTGTAGTGGACACGACCTAGTATTGCGCATCAAAACAAAATTGCTGCGTAACTTTATAATCAACAAAGTGCCCATCTGTGACACCCTTTTTAACTCAGAATCATATCTGTATCATATCTGTTTAGTAACCATACTGAATAAGATCTCATTTAGAACATTAAACTTCTCAAATCTGTATCATGAGAAGTTTCTGTAATACGGCCCCAGGTCTTAAACAACCATGATTGGTTTCTACATCCTTTTGTTGAGCTCTCTCAGTGTCTGTACTCCATGTTGGAGACAAGATTGCACCTCTGATTGCTTCAGACCTCAACTCTCCCATCCTCTCTGAGACGCCACACAGTGACTTTGGTTGTCTGTGGGTGTACTTGTGAGAGAGAGAGAGTGAGTGAGTGAGTGAGTGTGTGTTCAGTAATCCTGAGTTGGAGTAAAGTAGCGGTGTGAGGGAACAGATTGCAGTTGATCATGCTGAAATGCGCTCTTATCCGTTATTGGATCTGAAATGGAGGAGGCTTAGGAATTATCAGAGGCTGGCGGTAATGTGGAGATCATCTGGAGAAAGCTCAGGGCCGCCCCACGTCCTTAAAGGGAGGAGGGAATGCACAACTTTCTCTTTTTTTGTTTCTCTTTCCTGTATCTTAGATTTTTAATGTCATGATGATTGATTCATTATAGGTTTGTGGCTAAAGCTGAATGGCATGTTAATCTGTGACCTCAGTATCTAACAGCTCATAAAGTGGCGTGGTAAGCTGATTGTTTGTCTTGTTCATTGTTCTGTTTAAACCCATGACGTTGAGGGTCTCTACTTACATATGCAAGCAAACAAGCCACTCCAGAGCACTGTGGCTATAGTTTGTAAGTAAGTGCCGGACGGCATCTGTGCGTCTCATCCTGGCTCATATGATTAGTGTCTGGTATTTCCACCAGGATTAGCCAGGCGCTGCACTTTTCCAAAGTTCACAAGGTTAAGAGTTCACCTACACATGGGCTGTTTCCAGGAGGACCACAACAGCGTAGTGATAGTTGCAAATTTATTCGCCACTTGGAAAAATCACAAAAGTATTGACTCTTTTCTAGCCCTTCCAGCCCTTTCTAACCCTAGCTATGTTAAGACACTTCACCTTTATGTTCAGTAGAGGACAGTATAGCTAAAACAAGGCACCAAATGCCTAGTTTGTTTTTTGCTATTCAGCTAGCATAGTGAGCTGCTATTTAATCTACGTTTTAGCACTTGTTATGGGTTTTACATCAAATTTGAGGAAAGAAGTGAAAAAAGAAAGTACAAAGGTTTGCAGATAAGTAAACGGAGGTAAAGAGTGTAGCAGAGACGGCTCTGTGTCTCATTTGGTAATTGAAGGTGAGAAGTGATTGCGTTATCTCCAGAAAGAGCTTTTATCCGCTATCACCTCATGGCTTCTTCATTTCCTCAAGTGCATCTCGACTCACGGCCAAAATAAAACTCACACCTTTACATACACTTGTCTGTTTTATGCCTGTAATGTTTGAGTTTAAATTCAAGGTTTAGATTCGAGACTTTTAGTTTCCTTCTTTGTGTCCATGTTAATACTAAATGTACTTAAACTACCGTTCAAAAGTTTGGGGTGGGTAGGACTTTTTTTGATGTTCTTGAAAGTTTCTTTTGCTCATCAAGGCTGCATTTATTTGATACAGTAAAAACAGTTATACTGTGAAATATTATTACAATTTAAAATAATTTATATGTTTTCTATTTGAATATATTTTAAAATGTAAAGCTGAATTTTTAGAAGTAGTTACTCCAGTCTTTAGTGTCTTATGATCCTTCAGAAATTCTTTTATTATGCTGATTTGGTGCTCAAGAAACATTTCTTAAAACAGTTTTTATATTCTAAATACTTTTGTGGAAACTGTGATACACTTTTTTTCAGTATTCTTTGATTAATAGAATGTTCAAAAGAATAGCTTTTACACTTTTGATCAATTTAGGGCATGCTTGCCGAAAAAAAAAAATCTGATCCCAGTCTTTTGAATGGTAGTGCATATTTACGTGGTCAACAAAACTTTGATAACTATAAAAATAATCTCATTATACAAACTCATTTTATATGACTGCATGCAAATTCGTAAACGGACAACACAAAAAAACTATTGATGTCATGACAAAAACATTAAGCAAAAACCTGCACATTCAATATGCTGACAAAATGTGTCTAATTTCTGAATGTTTAGGTGTGCCAAACTGAATATTCATGGAAATAATTCTAAACGTGCCTAAATGTTTACGAAATATTCCCAGAAATGTATTGTGCAATTATGGTTATGTATTGTCGGATGATTGTTGCATAACATAGTGTTTCATAGTCATGCTTATTTGTATAGTGCTTTTGACTGGTTCAAAGCAGTTTCACAAAAAGTAATTTTTTTATTTATTTTTTGGCGTAAAATTTGTTGCAGATTTACTGCAATTTTTCTGCACATCAACCGTATTTTTGAAGGTAGTGCATTTTCGCTATTCAACACACAGTGAATAAAAATAAGGGATGGGTTTAAAGGAATACTGTATTTCTTCATGGGTTCAGCTGAGAGTAGGGAAAGAAATCCACCTATTGCCATAATTGTATCTCAGCGTATCATTATTGAAAAGACCTGTAAAAGCAGAAAAACTCCTGCCCTTATTAAGCAGCCCCTGTGTTATCTCACCATTTGTACAATTGCTGAATCAATCCATTTCAAATGTCATTTTTAAAAACGTCTAACTTATGAGAATGTCATTAAGCCATTTGTACTCTGAGAGTTTAAGAAACCTCAAACGCTTTTGCTAGAAATGTTCTTTGATGTATGTAACAGTACAGCAGTTAATAAATGAAGACACCGCAAGCCTCTATTACACTTTTCTTGAGCATAGTTCTAGTTTTATCAAAATGCAGAGCGATAGGGTTTAGCCCATCATTCAAACTCACAGTTATTGGATTTTTCCATTTCCACTCATATAAGTCATAGAGGAGGCTGGGACTTCAGAGATTACAAGCAGCCGAGTTAATCGGCCCAAGAGGGCCTCCTGGATGAGCCTAGAAGTTGTTGTTGTGACCTCTAAGTGTCATGAGTTGGGTTTTTTCTGTCTAGCTACAATCCTTATGTGATAAATCTTATAATAGCCTCTCAAAATGTCATATGGTTCATCAGCAAGTGGAATAGCAAGCAGGTGCTGCCTTCTTTTAATGGCAGAGGCATATGTTGACGTTTTATCAATACACATTATTAAATCTTGCTTGGGTGAGTTAATCTCAAGCTGATGGTGCAGAGAGGTTGAGAGAGACAGCCTTTAACAGGCCTTCCTGAAAGGCAGGTCATAAGCTGCTTATTATATCGACTCTGTCTTACAAACGCTCACACACACATTTTCTCACCCTCTCTATCTAACCGTCTGTATTTCTGTCGTTCTTGCATCCACTGAACAAAAAACATTAGCAGGGTCATCCTGCAAAACAGCACAATTGGTGTCCCTCATACTCCTATGTGAAAATAACTTTAGGGATAACAGAATAGTTGATGAGCTTTATTGCAATATAGACATTCTTTTAATACATTTTTTTTTTTTTTGATAAATCCATTAATTTTATTTGATTTTTTTTTAAATTCCTTTCAGCATAATGATGTGTTTTTAACTTCTCCTTTACCCTCCTTACCGTTTTATCCATAATTATCTTTTTTTAGTAATAACTAAATTGAAATAAATGCTAGCATTTTGACATTTTCCTCTCTCTCTATTATTATTATCATCATCATTATTATTATTATTATTATTATTATTATTATTATTACAATTATTATTATTGCTATTACTATATTTTTATTTTAGTTGATATTATGTATCATTTAAAAAAAATTATGAAAAGTTAGGTTGCACTTGAACTCTGTTACTGTAATATTTTTCCCTTTTTCAGCAATAAACTCTTGCATAAATAAAAAAATCTGTCATAATGACATACTTTTTCATCATTTTCCAGACATAAATCCTTTCAGGACAATTTAAAGTCTCCTCTTTTTATCATTTTATCCTACATTCCCTACGTTTATCAGTAGGGGATGCTGTTAAAATGTCAACCCTGTTACCTTCGACCTTGTGATAATTAAAAAGTGTATATTTGTGCAAATATTGATATTAAATTATTAATATATATAATATATAATA
>JAFVLL020027199.1:59902-139360 GCA_021397915.2 Tor tambroides | reverse complement strand
ATATATATATATATATATATATATATTTGTAATATTTATATTTCTTTTTTTAAGATGTATACATATTTATCAGATATCTATTTTTATATATCTGTCTATCTGTATTGATATATAATTTTAATATTATAATTTATTTATAATGTGTGTGGTGTGTGTGAAATTTAAAATTAATTTTAAAAATAAAATTTCTAATTATATGTAATTATAGAAGTTTTATATTTTATCATATACTTTTAATTGTTATATTACATGTGTTACAGACCCTAATCTTTGTGCACTTGTTGATCCATCTGTTGGGTGTGTGATTTTGCAGGATTTCCTGGTGACTCAGCTAATAGGGAAAGATCTGTTTGACATGTGGAAAGTGGTTGATCCCATGGGCCTGCTGGTTAAAGAACTGACCCGTAAAGGTATAGCTCTACCCGAGCCCCGCCTCATCCGGTCTGCTGGCGCCAGTACCGTCCTCCCTCTCTATTTCGTCGGGCTTTACAGGTATGACACAAGCGTTAATAAGCTGCATGAGGTCACTGTTAATTTCACTGATAAGTTAGTAACAGAAAATTAACATTTACAAATCATTGTGTAATGTCACACTGCTCTGTATCTAAACCCTGATCTATATTCTCCACAGTCTGTAAATAAAGCTCTAGTTAAATAATCTGAAGTGTCATTTCAGGGTCGAGTCAGATTTATTCTGGTCTTTACTCCAGGAAACTTTTTCAGACACACTGCTATGGCAAATAATCAATACTCTTCTCAGTTTAGGTTTTTGATTGATTTTTAAAATGCCAAATCTTTTTTTGTGTCAGTGACCGTAAGCTGCTGGCTCAGGGTCCAGGCGAGACTGTCCTAGCTGCCGAAGAGGAGGCAGCGCGCGTGGCTCTGAGGAAACTCTATGGCTTCACCGAGAACCGCAGACCGTGGGACTTCACTGCCCCCCGCGAGCAGCTTCAGAAGCCCAGCACACAGGCTCTCACCAGCGGATAAATGACAGACTCCAGCGGTCAGTGTTTTGTACTGTGGCTTGAAGAGCAGATTCCAGTGGGAGCCAAAATATGTACATGCATCATCATCTGCTCTATGTAGGTTGAAACTTGATTTCATTTGCTGAAATGTGTCCGTTGGGTCACTGGAGTCCAATTTAATATCCCAGAAAGACTGAAACTCTTGATGTACCACATACTAGGATAATTAAAAACATATACATCTGCCTTAAGAGCATTCATCTGTTTTTCAGGTTCACGTTCTTTAGATGTTTTTTCATTTATTGCTGAATATTATTGATGTATATAAATGGTAAGCTTCATTGCTTATAAAAGTTCTGAACAAAATATTCCATTTGAAGTGTTCAGTCTGGATGGAACTTTTTGTGTTGTCATGGATACTGGTTTTGCTCAGTGGTTCTAATTTGGTCACCTTAAAGATGTTTGACTCATCTAATCAGCCAGATTCTTAGTTGGCCAGCACGAGTGGTGATTAGAAATGCAGATAACTGCTCTTCTGTTGTTAAATTATCCTTAATATTGTGTTTGAAGATTTTTTTTATCTTACAGTATTCAACCTACCGTTTTTTACATCTTGCTATGTCTATAATCTTAATGAACCCTGATGAGCAAACCACCATATTCATGTTTTAAATGCCAGTCAAACTTAATAAAATGAACTTGTAATATAAACCAATCTGTCACTTGGAGAATTTTTTTAGGGTGTATATTAGGTATGTGGCAATTCCATATAATCTGAAACCCATATTATCTGAAAACATACAACACTGCTACTCCCGTCACATAAGGTAATAAGTGTAGGTAGTCAAAGACTTCAGGGCATATGCCTTTACAAAACCTGAAAAAATATTCACTGAAGTAAAAGGGGACAACTAGCCCCAGTCTCTCCCACACAGCATTTGGCCAATGCTTTATTTAATAGGCAGCTTCATTTATCACTTTCTTTATACATATTCATGGCCATCCTAAAAACAAAAGGTGATTAATAAAGTCGATTCATGTCCCCAGCGAGCCAAATCCTCTGAATTAGGTCACTCTTGCAGAGAATTGGAGCCGGTTGCGTCCATGTGTTCCTCTAGAGGGCGCTGCTGGTTAAGAACGTTTAAATGAAGGCGAGAACGCGCACGTCTTGTGGGCGGGGCTCGATTGTGGTCACGTGATCCTAGATGGCGCCTGTGATTGGTTACTCGCTTTCCTCTTCCAGAGTTTTCGCTCCAGTGCTAGTGGGTTTATACAATTATTAGCCCTGTTACACAAAAATATCAAGTTTTTTTCTCACTTATACAAACGAATACCGAGCAAAACTATCTATGAGTTTTTATTGATTATATTTCCATATAGATATACACCGCACAACAAGACTTATGGACAGTTTTAGCATTGAGCCCTTTGGTATTTCTTCCGTTGAGTACTTATTATTAGTACTCGCCCCCTGTTGGTCGTAATGTTAAACTGGAAGTGAAAAGAGAGTGGGAGGGCCGGCCGTTAAACCGCTCACTGGCAGTGAAAGTAGAGTGGGAGGGCGCCTCAGGACCCTCCTCTCTTCACTACGGCGCTTTTCGCCCGTTGTTCGCGAAGAAACGTGAGGCCCTTCTGAAGAGCTCCGGTTCGTCTTACCTTCCCGTTTCCCGGTGATACGTTTTAAAGGAAGCTCCTGTCTAATATTTCCCCAGGAACACATATTGGATTTTTGTTCCATTATTTATTTTTTTTAACTGACCGACGCTATATTAACGGCTACGGCCATGGCAGCCAGCGCGAAGCGAAAGCAGGAGGAAAAACACCTGAAGATGCTGCGGGAAATGACGAGTTTGGCGCCCAACCGAAAGTGCTTCGACTGCGATCAACGCGGCCCGACCTACGCCAACATGACCGTGGGCTC
Source organism: Tor tambroides (assembly GCA_021397915.2). Taxonomy (NCBI): domain Eukaryota; kingdom Metazoa; phylum Chordata; class Actinopteri; order Cypriniformes; family Cyprinidae; genus Tor; species Tor tambroides. The sequence continues at coordinate 136,474 of JAFVLL020027199.1, read as the reverse complement.
GTTCGTCTGCACGTCCTGCTCAGGCATCCTGTGAGCCACCCTCCTGTCCATCTCTGTCTGAGCCTCTTTATTTCACACACTGGCTGTGTCTCAAAACCCAGTGAGCTGCCTAGCTAGACATCGCATTATCTAACGCCCGTGATGCCATAAACATGTCTAGTTAGGCGGCTTTATAGGTTTTGAAACCGATTGTTTCAACCCAGCTGTTGATCCATTAACATAAATGTTATTGTTAGGGGTTTTAAAATGTAAATAAGGGTGGGCAAATGGGTTGTTGTCTTATTGGGGGTTGGTAATCTGTCAGTAAATTGTATTTAGGGTGGGTGGTTGGGCTGATGCAGTAACATCATGTGTGTCTTGCTCTCTTTCAATCCACTCACTCCAGTAAACTTGAGTAGCTACCTGTAGGCATATCACTGGTCTTTTCATACTCATCTCCTGCATTGTCTTATCTAGCAGTAAGGACAGAGCCTTGTGGGTCAGATAACCCTCTCTATACAGCGTGTGGAAGAGCTGGATAGTCACAGAGACACATGGTGACATGTGGCAAAGGGTGTGTGCACCCCTGCAGTCTTGTCCTGATAGCGGAGGGCTTGACAATCCCTAAATGAAGCTGAATTTATACTTCACTTGTATGGTGTGAATCAGAGTGCTAAGGGATCTGTGAAAAAGTCTGAAGAAAATCAGTGTAAAAATTAAATAAATAAAAATGATTTAAATAATACATCTTAAAGCACAGTACTAAATTGAGTTGTTAGAGAGACATTCTGATAGATAGTTTTTTTTTTTATGTATCTTTAAATATTTTAAAATTATATAAATTTATTTTATTCATATTATTTGAGTTATTTTTATTATTCATTTATTTTTACATCTAACTAAATACTTCAAAATAAACAAATTTTAATAAAATACATTTTAAAATAAATTGATTTAAATAAATAAAAGTACAGTAATAGTAGAAAAAAATAGAAATGTAAATTTCCCCCCAAAAATGAATATTTATAATTTAAAATTTTCATAGTATAAATTTGGTCTTTTCCAATGAAAATAAAAAGCTGGGTTTTAAGTTTAAGGATGGAGGGCCTTCATGATCATATTTGGGGGTCTGTGGCATTTGAAAGATTTAAAACGTCTAGTGTGGATAACACAATATGGTCATCCTGATCTATGGTTGCTTTGTTCAGTTTTCAGCATGCTTTTTGATATCAGATGTAGTTTAGAATTTTACACGGAAATCCATTTCCATGTAACTTATCCTCCCTTGTTAGTTGGTAAGCATCGGCACAGGAATGAATGCTGAAACATGTCATTGGTAGAATCTCCATTGAAAGATGCATTTAAAAGTGCCGTTGTGTTTTAGATAGATAGATAATTTATAAATTTACCTGTTATGATGAAGAGTGTGTCCTGTATCAGCATTTCAGCCTTGTTGTGTAACAGGCGTCTGCAGGGGATTTTGGATTAGAGTTGGAAATGCTCCTAAAATAATGCCTTTTTAATTCAAATCGCTAGAGTCATCCTGCAAGTATGTGGTGCAGAGTTTCTTGAATGTAAGTAAATAAGCAGACCTCATTCCTTCATTGCATCTATGAAGCTGACAGCCATGCTTCCCTAAATTAATAGGACTCCCCTTTTTTGCACATGGTTCAGTCTGTCTTAGTTGGTCAGTGGAGGTTGAGTTATTCTGAGTGATTACCACAATTTATTGCTATTGCAAAACCACCAGTTCTTTTTTTATTATGTTAATTTAGAATTTTTGGATCACTTGAGATGGAATGACCCCCTTGGAGCTCTGTAAATTTCATGGATATTTATTGAGTTTTAGAACATCACAGTCAGTCAGAGTATTTAAATATGTTCTTCAATGATTTATAGAATTAATTAATATTATAAAATGCATGAAGTTGCTTTCTCGTTTGTAGAGAACACTGGTACAGCACTACTGTTGCAGATGGTGGGCTCAATGTCATGTTTGAATGAATGTGTGCATTCCTGTTGTGTAATTCAATCCTAATTTTATGCTTGGTTTGCAATAAGATGAAAACTGACCCACTTTTCCCCTTTTTTGCACATATTCACATTGATATCAGAATTTGAAATGGACTACCTGAATGGAATAGTCTATTTTAAAGCATTTTTCATTCATACTCCTAATATGCACGCATTCATTAGCTGAAAGTCTTGCTGAAGAATCTAAATTGGTTGTGCTAGTTCTTCATATCTGTGTTTCTGATAATGAATTGTCTCATAGAGTCTGAACTAGTCACGTCTGAAACATGATTAGGTCTCATGGGTTTGCTTAAAAATGGGTTCGAGACAGTTCTGCTAGACTTGAGCTTCTTTTCAAATCTCTGAGTTTTTAAAGGAATCTTGCAATTGTGTTGAGTCCAAACAGTTACATATGAGCTACTCTTTAAAAGTCAACAAGATGTTTGAGAGTAATCTCTCTTTGTATCCCATGAGAGTACAGGAACCATCTGCCTTCCCTGTAAGCACTTCAGAGAGAAATGTGAAAAAACAGTCTGATATGAGTAAAGCTATTGATAAATGATCTTACTTTAGTGCGGTCCAGATAGGGCTGTCCAATTAATCGAATTTGATTATCATGCGCATCTCATCAGTAAAGCTGGTTTCGTGATTAGTAGTAAATCGCCATCACCTGCTTTCAGATGGAGCGGCATTTACTACACAGAGCCGTATAGGCAATATCGCGTTCATAATCACAGACGAATCGCCTTTGATTATGAACGCGATATTGCCTAGCTTGTCAGTGAACTACAGCTCTGTGTATTAAATGCCACTCCATCTGAAAGCAGGTGATGGCGATTTACTACTAACCATGAAACTGGCTTTACTGACTAGATGCGCATGATAATGGAATTCGATTAATTGCACAGCCCTAGGTCCAGATACTGAGATCTCTGGAATGTCATTCTGAGTCACCTCTCTACAATATTGCAAAGAAATGGTCAATAATTCCCCAAAAGATAGAGGAGAGGATAGTGAGATGGGTACGATCGATTGAGCAAATAAAAGAAATATGAGTTTGTTGTTCTAGCTGAACTCTTCTGGAGTCCTGGAGTGAGGCAAGGGGTGAGGATCATGTTGGTTCATTTGGAAGTGGTGTCAGGTGTATTTGAACAAGCCCGAGCCCAGCTGTGAGGGTTGATAGTTAGTTGTCTAGTTGGATCAGTCTGGTAGACATAAAACTAAACTAACTAAAAAGTTAACAAGGGGTGACATATTCACACTGGTTCAGTCAACAAAAAATCATTAGGATTTTTCTATTGGCTTTTGGATTGTTGCAGAATTGTATAAGTTCTGTGACCAATAAAAGTTTGTGCTTCTTACACGTTTTGTTCATTGAGATGATGTTCCCAAATGAACACAAATGAATTTTGAAGCCTAACTACAATCATTAGAAGAAAGAAGCTAAAGTGAGGCTGTAAACATTACACCATGGTCATTGGTTGCATGACTTCAATGCCACCATCATTAAGCTTTTGAAAACTTTTAATATCCCTGACAGCCTCTGTAGTCTCTTTTAACCACTTATTAAGCCATTTTTTCTACATCATGTAAAATAAAAATAAAAAATCATGAGTGGGGTGTTATGTGAAAATATGTTGATCTTGTGTTAACCACAGACCTCATTTCAGGCATTGAACCAAAAACCCAATTGACTTCGGGGCAATGGAACCGGAAGTGCAAAAATGCTTGTTTCTGGCTTTTAGGGTTCAATCCTGCAGTATTCTATTATTTCTATGTATTTGTAAGTATCCTAATTTTCTATAGTTGTCCCTCCATTGGTGACGGTTTCTGTGAACGATGACCGTCCTAGTAAACTTCTTCAGGGGAGATAATTGGGTTCTTTTCTAAGCACCAGCTTCTAAAATGACTTCAGTATCACCAGAGAGACGTCTGCTCGCTGCACCAGATGTCAGACAGCCAAAGCATGGGAGTTTCCTTACAACCAGTCTGCAAATATTTGACTTTTTTTGTACTATTTAATACTATCTTTGCACTTCTGTGTTTAGCCGTTTCAACCTTATTCCACCTTATGTTTTGCTAAAAGGACATAGTAGTCAAAAGCATAATGTATTCACTTTTCTCTGTGGGTTATGGAAAAGTGAATGATTAACGTGCTAAGCTATTAATGTATGAGCTATTAGGTGTTGGATTTTAATTAGGGCATTTGCGTGGGGAGATGATCCTCTGGCTTTGCCGGATTCACAAGTGTGCCAGTGATTCCCAGTTTTAATCCAGAAGAACTCAATGTAGATTTTTCCATGCTGCTTTTAGACAGTGTTTTTCAGGTCTTTTCAGTTATGGGCTGAAATTAGTTTAAATGTATTAGATTGAGCATTTTTGACTGAATTTTGTCAGAAATTAGGGATGTACTATATTTTGGTGTCACATTGCTGATTAAAAAAAATGTATCCATTGATATTGGATTTTAGTTGTGCATGCTAAAGCATATTTTTATTTATGCATTTTATTTTTTCATATTTAGTTAACCATCATCTAGTGCTTAATTTAGTTAATCTTATGCTTATGTAAAAACACTTAAATATAATCTTTATCAAATCTCAAAATAAATGCAAATCTGATTTTATTTATTTTTATACTTTTAAATTTAAAGTGATTAGTTTTAGTATTGTATTTATTTAGGTAAAATCTATATATTTTTTAATATTAGCCATTTATCTGTTATCGGCCATAATAACATGAGAATTATTTTTGGCTAATTTTAATTTTGGACAAAATTTTATTCTATATCCTAACCCTAAAGTATTACATTTCTATCTAATTTATCCCATATTCTGCCTCAGCACTTTCTGTTAGTGACTAATATCCTGTAGTGATTTTGCAGCATTTCCTCTCACCTGATCTGAACTTTAATCACACACACTCATCTATGAATTTATAATCACACTGATCATTCTCTGGCTTGTACATATGACCATCAGTGAATATGTATGTTTCTTGATCAGGAAGTGTATGTCAAGTATTTGCAGCATCAGCAGCATGTGGTCTGCATGTGCACAGGAAGTGGAAACAGTAGGACAGGAAGTACACATTGTCCTCTCACTTCAGAGCTGTGTCAGTGTTTGTGTGAAAGACCATTGCTACACTCACACTTTTCTCACGTTCACTTCATTTGATGGATGAAATCACAGTAGGACAGAAGTTTATGCTATGATTGTTTATTGTGAAATATTTGTTCCATCATTAGTGCTAAAGTTTAGTTGCTTATATAGGGAAAATTACAGTAAATTAAACAAAAATACCCTTATAAGTGTCCAAAATAGACCTAATTTACCTTAATTCACGCTATACTGTATGTTATCAGTATAATATTGGCCATTGATCACATTTCTTATAAGATATCATTAGGAGAAGCCCTATCAGCTGACCACTGATCTCAACTGTGATTCCCCTCCATGTGAGCAGGAGCACAGATCTTCGGCCTGAGAAAGAGGAGCATTACCTGAGTAGAAATTGGGTAATGTCAAGCTACCCACAAACATTTCCCTGTTAGTTTTATGGAGGGGTCAGTTACTGGGTAAACACATTCCAGCACAGGGTGGGTCCATTTCTCTCTCTCTCTCTCGTTCTTCTTCTTCTTCTCCTCACTCACTTTTACTGTCTTGCTTTATCTTTCTTTCTCCTTTCTCACACTCTATCGTTTACCCACATACTCTTGTTTCTTTGTTTCTATCTTTCTTTCCCGTTTTCTCTATCTAGTTCACCTTTGTTTCCGTAGTCTCTGATATATCAGACACCGCAGGTCTTGTCTTGATTTTGATCATCACCTCGTGCCACACGCTACTGTTTAGGCATGTGGCATTTCCTGTTGGGTGGTTTGCCAATGTAGAAATCCTTTTTTTTTTTTTTTAACTGTAGTTTACAGTACAGTAGTAGTCTTTATACTTTACTCTGTATACATAATCTATATACATCTACATTGCATTTATCCTTTAACTTTTAGCCTCTTTAGTTTTTTATCTTTGCTTCAAATTCCAAATGTTGGAATTTTTTTATGTTAAGCAGTAACTGTTTTATAAACACGATAAGGCACTCAAGGCCTTGCTGTATTGTGATATCATGGCTAAAGGGTGTTATTTGGTATGCCACATGTAAATATTATTTATAAAAGGTGTTATAAAAGGTTAATATGTAGTGAATTGTGCACTAGTGAGTAGTTTGTACACTACAAAAAAAATTGGGCTTGGTAAGATGAGAAAAAAAAAAAGTCTCATGCTCACCAAGGCCGCATGTATTTTTATAAAATACATTTTTAAAAAAAATACAAACACACGCAGTCTGCTTTCTATTTTAATATATTTTAAAATGTAATTTTTACCTGTGATGGCAAAGCTGAGTTTTCAGTAGTTTTTACTCCAGTCTTCAATGTCACATGATGCTTTAAAAATATTTTTGTGGAAATAGTGATATATCTTATTATTATTTAAATGGTATTAGTATTATTAGTATTTTTTTAAATACTAGTATTAGTATTTAAAAATATATATACTTAATAACTTTTGAACAGTAGTCTGTCCTAATGCTTTCCTCCAGACATGCATTGTCAGATGCTTTTTTGATGTGTGTGTGTTTTGTGGGTTTGTTGATGACTTGCATTGATGTGTTCAGAGGAAGTTTGAGCATTTTTTGCTTGCAGTGATTTCTTAAGAGGAACTAGAGTATTGAGTAAACTCTGACACACCCACACTCTTACAGACCTCACAAAACTGTGTATTTCTCTTGGTATTTCTCTCGGTATTTCTCTCTCTGTTTGCCATACATTATTACTATGTGGAGACTGGCCACTCACCCAGTTTCTGACCCATTTTCCCCGAGCCCATCATCCACCTGCTCAGAGCATCATCATCTCACACACACACACACACACACACACAACCCCAATACAACCACCAATCGCACAAACACACCTCACACTCGTGGCTTTTCTCATTAATGAAACCAGATGCGGCATCTGCAGGCTCACCCAGTGTGTGAAGTCAATGCCAGAGCTTCTCACCACCAGCTGAAATGGCTTTCTCACACGCTACTCTTAAAGGTTAAGCGTTGGCCTTAGGCACTTTTAGCTAACTTTCCATCTCAAACATTAAAACAAAACATCGGTGCTCTTTTGAACACTGCTCTGAGTGGCAGCACTTTAGTCAAATAAAAACGCTTTGAACAAATGTGAGTAACCCAGTAAACGTGGGATCAGGCCTGTGTTTCTCTTCATGTTTGTGTAGTATGTGTGTCAGGGTCATTCATTTGTCAGTGGCGCCAGAGATAGGTGTAAATCCATCTAGCTGTGTCCTGAATCCTGATCTAAATAATGTTCAGTTGTCCTGGTGACTCGGATTAAGTCTCTTTTTTTGTAATTTCTCAATGGCTTATCATGCTGTGATTCATAAATGTCATTGGACAGCTGTCTCTTCAAGCCCCGCCCCTAAGATGTCATCATTATTATGCTCTTGTGTTTAGACGGTCACGGTCTCTGATGCTTCTTGTCTATGTCATGGGCGAAGTGTGTCGTCCTTTTGCCTGATGAAGTGAGGCGCTCCCTTTTTGTTTTTTAGAATGCAGGCCGGGCTACAAGAGACCGTTCACTCACTTTCAGGTCGATCCCATTTCAGTACAGCCAAATCAGGGATGATTTTAACATTGCCATGAATATGTTATATTTAAGGCATACAAATTGTTTGCATTCTGTGTGTACTGGCCAATTTTAGCTTGTGACCAGCAAAGTATCAATCACTAGAATTCTGAAGAACTTTACAGATACTTTGGTTAAAGGGGTAGTTCACCCAAAAAAAGAAAATTCTGTTATCATTTAATCGCCATCATGTCGTTCAGAACCCATTTGACTTTCTTTTTTCTGTTGAAAGCAAAAGGGGCTTAGTTTGCCCTTGTTTTGAGAGCTACAGGATCAGTCGTTCTCAATCAGGAGGCCAGGACCCACTAGGGGACCTCAGCACACTTCCAAGTGGGCTACAAGATGGCTTGTTTCCTAAAGTAGGTTTAAAATATGCCAGAATGGCTAAAAGATGTAAGATGTAAACTGAAATCTTATTTCCATTAACAACCACTGTTTTTATTTAATAACCACGGTTCTCATAAACCTGGACACCCTGGATATACTGTATAAGGGAATTTTAAGTGTCATTTGTAGACTTGGGAAAGTCATGGAAAATTAATAAAATCTTAAGTAATTTATTTTTTGTATTAAATAGAATAAAATTTTAAATGCATTTTAAATTAAATTTAAATGTATTTAATGTATATGTTAATATACATTTTCTGTAGCACCAAAATATTTTGTGTAGCAATTGCTATTTGTGAGTAAAACATCATTTAAAAAAAAAACCTGTAATCACAAATTAATTGATAAATTCATTGGTAACAATAAAACTGTAAACCATGAAGAACATTCATTTATTGGAATTATGGAATTTAATTATTTTGATAATGTATAATTATTTTATAGAATTAATTTAATGTATTACATTTTCTGAAAATTAAAATGAGCCTCTTTGATAGCAGAAATATGATGTGAGGCCTTCACATATTGTTTTTGACAAAGCTGGGCCTTAAAGGGATAGTTCACCCAAAAATGAAAATGTGATGTATAGCTGCTTACCCCAAGGGCATCCAAGGTGTAGGTGACTTTGTTTCTTCAGTAGAACACAAACAAAGATTTTTAACTCAAACTGTTGCAGTCTGTCAGTCATATAATGGCAGTCAATGGGACTCACGGATTTGAGAGAAAAAAAAACATACAGAGACAAAACCAAATTAAACCCTGCGGCTCGTGACGATACATTGAGGTCTAAAGACACGAAACGATTGGTCTGTGCAAGAAACTGAACAGTATTTATATCATTTTTTACCTCTGACCCGCCACACGGTCCAACAAACCTGAGCGCGTTCACAGCAGCCGGTGCGTGACGCGTCGTCTTCTTGCTTTACGGCAGATCGCAGAATTATAAGTGCATTACCGCCACCTATCTCTCAAATGGACCATTGACACACTATCTACAATCTCAATTAGGAATGTCAATGGTCCATTTGAGAGATAGGTGGACGCCTGTCTGTCTTGGAAATCTATCTAGGATGCCCTTGGGGTAAGCAGATAAACATCAAATTTTTGTGAACTATCCCTTTAAAGTCAAAAAGGTTGAGAAACAATGTACAAGATAAATAAATGCATAAAATGTCAGTCTGTTTCTCACACAAAGGCAGTGTATAATATCAGAAAAGTTGTATGGATTACATTTATGAAGCTGTTGTTGTCCTTTTTGAGCTTGACCACATCCGTCCTCATTCACTTCTTTTGGATGAAAAAGAGCACCTGGGACATTCTGCTAAACTTCTCCTCTTGTGTTACACAGATGAAAGTCATACTGGTTTGACACCACATGAGGCTGACCATTTTTAGTTTCAGATGAACTACTTTCATACATATGCACAAATTTTACCATTGTGTTTTTGAGTAAGGCACTTCAGGTTACTTCAAGGGACTTCCTCTGCAGTAATATGCATTGTAAGTCACCTTGAATTTAAGCAGCTGCCAAATGAATTAATCCAAATACATATTCATAGCACATTTGAATAATTATCAAGCGTTATACTATGAGGCTGCTAAAGAATTATTTCTGGTGCTATTGGTTTCAGGCAGTTTTTGGGACTTGTTGAGTTAGAAGTTCGGCTTGAGCAAGTTTAGCCGAACGGTTCTTGGGGGCCACGGTTACAGAATCCCAACCCTGTGCCAATGGCCCGCAGCAGGTCGTGTGAATAATTTAGCACCTGGTCTAATCTTACCAAGGCCTTGCTGTTCATGGCCTTCAGAATTTATCACTGAATGCCTCATGTCTCCATAGATACACACACACACACACACACACATAATGTAGAGGAAGTAACAGGTGATGTCTCTAGAGGTGGAAAATTGTTTTGGGGGAATTTACCAGCGCACATGCATTCCCACATGCAAACAGGCAGCGAATGTTAGTGCAGAAGTGGCGTGTTGATATGTGTGTATGCTCCTTTTAGGGGTTTCAAGGGGGTGTGTTTGTGTGAATGGTGTTTTGAACATTTGTTGCGGCTCAGGTGTCAGATGAACTGTCACCCGTTTCAGCACAGAAGGACAGCGGAGTAGCGTTAAATGTCTTTTCCATACTTACATATGTGCTAAATACACCCTCCCATCGCACTGGCATAGAAACAGGTGCATGGGAGTGTTTCTTAAAGGAATAGTTCAGCCAAAAATGAATTTTGTGTTCCACAAAAGAGACCAAGAGATGAATTTTTAGTATTGGGTATTAAATTGTTCCTTTAACTACCTAAATGAACTTCCTGTTAGTTATTAGCTGCATTATTAGAAGAAAGAAGAAGGAAGAGCTCAGGGGATGGAAATAACAAAACGGAAGTGTAAGAGAAACAGAGGCGGCGTGTCCTGCAGTACACAGACTCTGATCCCTAGAGAGCAAATCTGAGCACGCTAACAGGGTAAATACAGGAAGGAAACGGGCTTTCTAATGGGCAGCCCTTACACATGTTTACATTGCTCTTGGGCATTCAGAGATCAAATGTTCAAAGATCATGTGGCTGTGGAATAAACACACATGCACAGACTCATTCAAAGACACATTGAATCATCAGATGCTCCTCCAGTTGTCTTGAGTTTCTCATCTAGTTCTTCCTGGGAGGTTCTTATGTTTTGTAATTCAATTTTAGTGAAGTTATTGGACAATTATAGTACTGTTCAGAAAGAGTTTTTTTTTTTGGAAGAAATTAATACTTTTTAATTCTAAGACAATGTAAAGACATTTATAAAGTGACTAAATATTTCCATTTCAAATCAATTGTTCTTTTGAACTTCATATTCATCATTGAATCTCAAAAAAAGTCATGATTTCCACAAACAATTGAATAATAAGACAAACATTAAATAATAAGAAGAAAGAAACATTAATAATAAGAAGAAATGTTTATTGAGCACCAAATCAACATATTAGAATGATTTCTGAAAAATCAGCTTTGACATCGTAGGATTTTTTTTTTTTTTTAAAAATGTATTAAAATAGAAGTTTAAGACTTTTTAAGATGTAATAGTTCTTATTGCTGTATGTTCATCAAATAAGTACAGCCAAAAAAAAGCAAAAAAAAAAAAGTCTCACTGACCTCAAAATTTGGAACGAATATGTGCATACTGTTTTTTTACTTTTTTTTTTTTTCCACATTTTTTCTTTTTTAACAGTATTATCGAAATAAGAGGTAAAGATGAAATTAGGGATGTTATTCACCAAAAAATCAGCAGAAAAAAGTATTATTATACATTTATAAACCCTCCTGCTAAATTGTTGCATTCCTTTCAGTGAGGCAATTTGTGTAAGAACAGTTTTACGATGTTTACACAGATGACGTGTAAACGCTTTGACGCTTTAAATATTTTATCATTCTTGTTCTGGTAAAGAATGATAGGAAAGCCTATTGCCCCATAAAATGGCTTAATTATGACCCACATACCACCATGATTCTTTAATTGACATGCCTTTTAACTCAGATAGTCTGGGTATGAAGAAAATCCAGTTTCCTACAATTAATTACGACTTCCTGGTGCTGTTTATGTGCTCTCATCTCTTAAATGCAATCGTTCCATCATTATTTGTAGGCAGCATTAGCTCACCTCTCTCTTTACACTATCACTCTCTTCCGCCCCCTCATACACACATACGCTAGCGTTCTCTCTGCACACAGACTTGGCGAGGTGCCGAGCAGTCTGACTTTGTCCTTGTCCTAGATCTCTGTGTAATAAGCAGGTTTGTAATGAAGAGTTAGTACAACAACAGCGAGCAGAAAATCTAATTCACACTGCAAGCGATTTACAACACTTTATTTAATTAACATGATATCATCTCATATCTCTTTTTCTCTTCCCTTTAGACGAGGCCTGAATCCCCCCCACAGAGTGAAGTCCATCTCCATGACGACTTTCACGCAACAGGAAATAGAATTTCTACAGAAGCATGGAAATGAGGTAATAGATGATGGCATAGTCGAAAGTGCAGTGGTGTTTTTATTGACATGGCAAATGTGTCGTCATCTGTGTGGGCTGTCTGTGCTGATATCTGGATACCAATGAGTTGATGATTTACAGGGTAACAGTTGCATGCCTATGATAAGATAACAGGAATTTTTGGGATTTTATTTTTTTATTTATTTATTTTTTTGTCAATTTGAACACATGCATAGCTTGAACAGCGAATAACAGCGATAAAATTATTTGTCTTAAAAAAAGGTAGTTCTAGACTTTATTTTATTTTTATTATTATTTTATTTAAATTTTTAATATTTGTATTTTTTATTATTATTATTTTATTTATTTTTGGTATTTTTTTGAAGGCAGGTGTGATTTCTTCTAAAGTCTAGGTTTCTCTAAGAGCTTCTTCTAGGCGACCACTGATGAGACCACTTTTCATCTCCCCCTTCCCTTTCTCTGTCTCTGCTTAACTCAACATTCCTGGGATTTTCCCCAGGTCTCGTGAGGCCTGATTTATGAGGATGAGCTGGAAATGATGTTGTGTGCCGAGAAGATTCTTATTTGAGCACTCTGTGTCTCATTACGCACATGCTGTAATCTCTTGTTTAAACCATGATGAACTTCAGAATGGTGTGTGTGTGTGTGTGTGTGTGTGTGAACATTTTGTTTTATGACGTTGTTTTATGTGGGTCCAATTCAAACCAGCTTGAACACACAGCAGGTTTGGTATATTAAAATCTCACAGCATCTGTCAGTCTGAACTTCTGATTTGGTTTTCAATGATGAGGGCATGTCACGCAAACTGTTGATGTTGGCAGATCTTCAGTAATTTGTCTAGCTTACTAAGTAACAGATGAGTTTGCAGCAAAATGTTTCAGAGTTTGGTCGCACGAATGATCTTTATGAACAGCGCAATATACACTACTATTAAAAGTTTGAGATTGGTAAGATTTTTTTAAAAATGTTTTTAGCAAGTCTCTTATGCTCACATTAATTTATTAATGTATTCCTGAGATGGCAAAGCTGAATTTTTATCAGTTATTACTCCAGTCTTTAGTGTTACGTGATCATTCAGAAATCATTGTAATGTGCTGATTTGCTGCTCAAAAAACTTTCCTTAATATTATCAATGTTGAAATTTTTTTTGATCAGTTTACTGTTGAACAATTCAATTATTTCCATCCTTGATGAATAAAAATAGTTTTCTTAAAAAAAAAAAATAAAATACTGACCCCAAACATTTTAACAGTAGTGTGTATAAAGTGCATTTACCATCCTTTTAAAAGTTAATAATCATGTGTGTTTGGCTACTTTTTATATATGCACAGTTACGTGATTTTTTTTTTTGTTGCATTTTTAATTTTTTCCTGCTGTTCAGAAAAGACAGAGTTTTAGGTTGAAACCCACCAGTTGTCACAAAAATAGGGTACTATAATGTCTTACGTCTCATAACACTTATCTAACACTCAAAGTTGTTTGAAACCAATAAGACACAGTTGTACAGAATATTAATCCTGTCAATTTATTGCTTGTCAGACAAAGAAAAATTAACATAATTAAGAGTTTATCTGTATTTTATTCAGTAATTTGATGATTGTTAATCCTCATGTGACAATAAAATGTATTGTTTCAATATGTCTTGCTATTTTTGATAATATTCAGTGGTCATATAGTTAGTATGCCATTCTGAACTGTTGAAGGCAGATGCACTGATTTCTGGGTCATTTTTTGCTTTTATTTCGTGAATGAGCATAACTTGGCCTCTCTTGGACCAGCAAGACCAGTTCACACAAACACAAAGTGTTAATACGTTAATGTTTGAGGCTCATAGAGCCCTTCCTTGAGTGTCTGTACAGCTCCTCATCGGAGTCAAGTGATTATGTGTGTCTTCACTCTACTGTTGCTATTCATAACTAATAAGCTGCCACCACTGTTTCCAAAGGGGTGTGTGTGTGTGTATCTGCATTGATTATATCTAAATGGAGGCAGTGTCTTCACTGCTGTGAGAGGTTTCAGACATAACACTTGGCATGTAGTGGTTGCAAAGCCTTACGGTTTAATTTTTTTATTTATCAGTTGCGTTATCTGAGTGCATGTGTTTGACTCAACAAGAAGAGTTTATTTAAATTTTCTCAAATGTCATCTTGAGATGTTGGTTTCCTTTTTAAGAATGTGTATGTGTATGTGTGAGTGCATGTGTATTCAAAGTGAGACTTTCCTTAGTATGAATGCCTGCATTGTTTTTTTTGTTTTTTTTCACACACACGAGGCAGTGAGAAAGAGATACTGTCTGTCTTAAGGATCTTTCTGTTTTTCTGTTTTCTTTCTCTAATAAAATGAGGATTAAAGTGACTGAGTTGCTGTTATATGAATGTCTGTTTCATATGTTTATGGTATATTTGAATGTCTGATCTCTCTCCTTCTCTCTTCGTGTGTGTGCTTTCATGTATATGCAGGTATGTAAACGGATATGGCTCGGCCTTTATGATGACAGAAACTTGGCCATCCCAGACTTCAGAGAACCTCAGAAAGTCAAAGAGTTTCTTCAGGACAAATACGAAAAGAAGCGATGGTGAGAGACAACATGGGCTGAAATGTTCTTTATTATATTTGATATTTAACAGAGGAATCGTGTACATTCAGTCATCATTATCACACAATAAACCACTATGCAAAGTGTGCTGTACTTTGTCCCAATTATTACAAAACAAATAAATAAATGGGCATGAGTTGTGAAAATAAAACATTAGTATAAACTGAAATGCACATGTAAGTGGTTCTCTGTGCACTTTATTTTGCATTTGTGGTGTCAAATGGATTAATTATATCCTGGTATTTCCTGAAACTTTCTCAGTTTTCATTATGCACCTCTAAGATTATATTTGTATAGGCAAAAAAATTTCTCAGTATGATAAGGAGAAAGTAAACACATTGTTGTGTATGTGTTCTCTTCTCATTTAAATGTCTTTCTCTCAATCCTTTTTCTCAGGTATGTTCCTCCAGAGCAGGCTAAGACGGTGGCGTCGGTTCACGCATCTATCTCTGGTTCATCTGCTAGCAGCACCAGTAGCACTCCAGAGGTCCGGCCTCTCAAAACATTACTGGGGGAATCAGTACCCAGTTTACATCTCAACAAAAACACACCCAGCCAGGTAACAAAACTAAAATATACAATACTGTGAATAAAAGGATGCATTACATTGATCAGTGTCAGTAAAAACAGTTATTTCAATTTCAAATAAATGTTTTTTTTACTTTGTATTCACAAAGAATCTTGGAAAAAAAAAATGTATCGTGGTTTCCATAAAAATATTAAACAGCACAAACATTTTCAACGTTGATAATAGTAAGAAATTATTCTTGAGCAGGAAATCAGCATATTAGCTTGATTTCTGAAGGATCATGTGACACTGAAGACTGGAGTAATGATGCTTAAAATTTGGTTTTTGCATCACAAGAATAAATTACATTTTGAAATGTATTACAGTAGAAAATAGTTATTTTCAATTGTAATAATATTAGATCAAATATTTTAGATGAAATAAATGCAGCCTCGGTGAGTATAAGAGACTTACGCCAAACTATCCTAACTATATACAAACTACTTTCCTCATACATATTTCTGCTTTAATTTTTTTTTTTGGGGCTTGCTCTCTCAGTCTCCGGTTGTGTCACGCACTCATCTGACCCAGCAGCAGCAGCATCATCAGGACAGGAAGTTCGATCTGCTCAGCGATCTAGGTGGCGACATATTTGCGGCTCCGCACTCGCAGTCCACAGGCAATGCAAACTTTGCCAACTTTGCACATTTCAACAGTCATTCGGGTAAGAGCACACTCGTGCTACACTAACAAACTAAACCATCCATTAAAAAAGGTTCAGAACAACAACTAGTGTGATGTGGATCGCTTTCCCATCATGCTGCACTAGACTTATTGACAGCCACTGCCACAAAACCCCTCATGAAATATAAAACCACTAATGCTTACTGGCATCTCTAGAGGATAATGTTTGTGCGTTTTTATCGGTTAATGCCTGTAAATGTGTACAGAGGTAAACACACACACCATTTGGAAATCATTATGGCCAAACCTGACTTGTCTGATCAAATGTGCATGGCTGGATTCGGAGCTAGTGCATTCTAGGTAGAGCTTTATGTTCATGTCATCTTTTGTGTCTATGTGTAGTTTTATTTGTGGGTTTTTAGTGGGTTTGTATTATTAAGCATTATATCGTTCACTTCATACAGTATCTGTGTGTTATATCATGTCTTTTTATGCAACCAGCGTTTAAGTCAGAACCATTACTGTTGAGATTTGCTAAATCTACAAGATAAAATTTTAGATGGTATGTGAGAATTAACTGAATTTTTAAGAGGAATTTTCGTAATCTCCTGACTGGAAAGAAATCAAATTGACCTAAATGCTGGACACGTTCATCCCATAGTTTCATTCTTGTTTCATTGTCATTCCTCATTCCATTTTCTGTTTGTCTTTGTTTGTTTGTTTGTTTGTGGTGGACCCCAGCAGCGCAGAATGCAAATTCTAATGCAGACTTTGCGAATTTTGATGCGTTCAATAGTTCTGCTGCTCAAACCACAGCGGCATTTCCATCAGCTCCACAAGCCCTATTTCAACCTGCACAACCAGGTACAAAACACATATGAACATCAGTTTACCTCAAACCTCCTGTTAGAAATGGCTCCTTGTCCAAGTTGTGTTGTTAGAAATGTCACATAATAGTTGTTCTGTATGTGTGTCTTATTTCATTGCTGTTTATTTGCATTCTCACTTCTTAAACATTCTTCTTTTTTCAGTGGTGCTTTGGTTAAACTTTAAATTCTCTCTAATAAAAAAAAAAAATAAGTCACTTGATGTTTGGTGGGTGCAGAAACATCTGGTTGGTTTTATTCTGTCATTTCAGTTCCGCACTATATCAGCTTGACTTATTTTTCTTCTGTTTTTACTTAAAGGGGTCAGATGATGTTGCTAAAAAGAACATTATTTTGTGTATTTGGTGTAATGCAATGTGTTTATGCGGTTTAAGGTTCAAAAAACACATTATTTTCCACATACTGTACATTATTGTTGCTCTTCTATGCTCCGTCTTTCTGAAACGCATCGATTTTTACAAAGCTCATCGTTCTGAGAAGCAAGGCGTGCTCTGAATGGCCAGCTGTCCAGTGCATTTTGATTGGCCGAATACCTCAAGCGTGAGACTGAAATGTTACGCCCCTCACTGTATTGTGATGCCATGTCCCGGCGCGACTACACAAAAACAATAAAACCCATTATAAACGAGGCATTTGTTGCATCCAGTGGAGGACATAATTACTGATTATAATGACTTATACTGTCTTTTTACGCGTCGCGTTGCATCGCGCCGCATAAACATTGCCATGTCTGCATTTGTGATCGGAGAAACGACAAACAACAAGCGCTACTCTACACTGCTCAAGTCTGTGGCAAATTCTTTAAATAAGAAAACGTACTTACAGGCTATGAGTCAGAAGCGCCAGACTGTCCATGCAAAGTTGGAATTGCCTCACTTTATAGAAACAGCCTTTGTGCATAGCTGGCAGGCTACTCCCAGGTTCAGGAAATAGTCCTCCGTAAAATGCGCTGCACACACTCTAATATTTGGGTTGAACTGTTCTGGAACAGTGTTGTAAATACAACTTAACAACTGATTTCTAGTTATGTCCTCTGTTGGAAACCCAAACAAAGTACTTTCGCTTTCACAACGAAACACAGCGTCTCCACAACATGGTGCCGGCGGCAGCAAATACTACAGCGAGAATAATAGTTCCACCTTCTTTCATTGCGTAAACATTTGGGCGGTGTTTTGCAAATCTCCCCACACCGTGACGTAGACATGTGGGGGCGTGTTTGAATGAGCCTTTTAGGGGGGCGTGGTCTAGTCTTAACTTATTTATAAAGAATATCTCTTTGGTTTTGAGACTTTAGTCTTTGCAACTTCAGGGATCTTATCTATGCACAAACAGCTTGTAACACTCCAAAGAGAAAGGAAAACTTGAAATCGCATCATATGACCCCTTTAATTTTCTAAATGTTCAACTCTAAGCCAATTTGATCAAAAGTGACAGTTAAAGCATTTATAATATTCCAAAGATTTCCATTTCAAATAAATGCTGTTCTTTTGAACTTTCCATTAATCAAAGATTCCTTAAAGAAAATCAGTTTTCACAAAAACATTAAGCAACTGTTTTTGCATATTAGAACCTTTTCTAAAGGATCATGTGAGACTGAAGACTGGAGTAATGATGCTGAAGATTCAGTTTTGTATCACAGAAATAAATTACATATTGTAATATATTTCACAATATTGCTGTTTTTACTGTATTTTTGATCAAATATATGCAGCGTTGGCAAGCACAAGAGACTTTTTTCAAAAACAATAAAATCTTACTGATGACAAACTTATTTTTTCTTCTTTCTTTATAGTTCTCGAATTTCTATTACTTTGACGTTTTTTCTTTTCTGCTTTTCTTAACATTCCTGCGCTGTCATTCACTCATTTCCTGTGCGTACGTCAGTATACAACAGTCTCCCATTTAGTCGCAGTGTGGGCGAGTTTACCTCATCACTGCCTCCACTGGCCATGCTCAGTAAGTCACAGCTTGTGTGCCTGTCTGTGTCTCTCAAACACATGCTAACCCCCCCCAATTAATGTGATGCTGTTTTCCTACTTGTGACACTTTCATGCAGTGGTGTAAAATCCGATTTTCCTTATATAGCTCCTCAAGAATTCTCCTGGGATGTCTCTCTGATTTGAAGGACACTCTTAGTCAATGTTCCCTCTAAGCTACGCGCTCCTGATGTTGTTCCTGCACAGAGGGAAAAAGCATTTTGGGTCACATTGAGTTGTGAATATAACACAACATTCTTGAGATTAAGGGAAAAGCTCTCTCGACAAAAAGTTTTTAAATTTTGTTACATTTGTGATAATATAATAAATGCATTATTTTATAATAGTATGTATAATTCTATAATATATTTTTATTTGGACATATTATGCATTTTATGTATTTATAGATTTATATATTAAAAAATAGTAAAAAAAAAAATTATAATGAATAATTATTATTTTAAAATTAATGCAACAAGTTAAAAATAATTAAATATAAGCAATATAAATTAATCATTTGAGTCTCTCTCTCTCTCTCTCTCTCTCTCTATATATATATATATGTGTGTGTGTGTACACATATTATTAAACAATTAAAATACTATTATATAAATAATAAAAGAAATTAGGGTTTCCATGTTTTTAGGGTTTTCCATGTTATTATAAATTATCCTTAATTTGTTAAAACAAAATGTGGTAAATAGCACAAGGTTCTGCACAACAACAAAATTTAGAGGGAGCATTGCTGTTCAACATTCTCTCCCTCTGTCACATATTTGCTCATCCTTTCTTTCCTTTCCACAGGTAGCTCATCAGGACTAGCTAATGCCAACTTTGCGAATTTCGATGACTTCCCCAAATCGTGCAGTGCTGATTTCGCCTCATTTAGCTCCACCCAGAGTAACTCTGTGGGAGAGGTGCATAAAGTGGAAGCAGTCAGCATCTCTGCAGACCGATACGCAGCTCTCGCCAACCTCGACAACGTGTTTGGCACCAAACCTGAGCAAGGTACATCTAGGAATGTACAAGAAATATTTTCAAAAGCTTAATTAATACAATAAAAACCGGGGTACATGTGCACAAAAAATGGCTAAAAATAACCACTTTCTGTCTCTCTCCACAGGTACGAGTTCAGCTCCTCCGTCAGCAGGTGTGGGTCCTCCACCTCCACAGGCAGCTCAGTTGGGCGGTGATCGCTACGCTGCTCTAGCTGCTCTAGACAATGTCTTTAGCTCCTCAGCACCAAACGTGAGCGGCTACAACACTGCCACCACCGCACAAGGGTGAGACTATAAAGAGACGTGGCCCTTTCCTTCTCGATGTCTTTTTCTCTGGTGTGTTAAGCTCTCTTTCCACTCTCGCATTCAGGTCTATGTTTGGATCCTCTACGGCTGCTCCTCCAGTTCAAGCACAACAGGGTTTACCCAGCATGCCTCAGGGTTTTGGAGGTAAGAATCTTTAAGATCTATTTGAGATATCCGTTCAGTGCATCTCTTACATCTCTCATGTGTTTTTTAACAGGGCCTTCGACGAATCCATTTGTCGCTCCCGGGGCTGCGCAGGCCGCTCCCACTAACCCCTTTCAGACCAATGGAAGAGCAGCAGTACCAGGAGTGGGTGTGGCCACTGCAGGTATGGGTGGAGCTTAGGTCTACCTGCTAAATCTTAGATTTTAAATGAGTCGATCGTTCTCATCTTTGCAGAGAATCTTCTCAGAAATCACAGCAGGCTTTGTCCTCGGTTTTAAAAGAGTTTAAGCAGCTCTTGTTTTGTGTCTCATTATTTATTTAACACACCAGAGGGCTTTGTGAAGAGTTTTAAGTGGGTCAGATACCCCCGGTATCCATGCTAGGAGCTAACAGCTTGAGATCGCTTTTACACATGCAAGATACAAAGGCACCGCAGAAGAGCTGCAGAGATTTGTGGGTCTCTACATCCCTGCGGCGGATAAATGTTGTGTGTGTTCGTGTTCCAGAGAGAGAAGGAAAAAAGGCAGGAAGGGGAGGCATCTTTGGTTAAATGTGAATGAGAAGCAGATTTTTTTTTGGCCCCTGAAATTTATATATAGGCCAAAAGTGAGAGAAAAGCTGTGACTGATGGTTTTGTCTGGTTGTGTTCTTGACATGCTGATCAGACATGTTAGGACCCCTGCTGGGTCAGGCTTACCCTGCGGCCCACTTCGGTATGTCCGTCTCTCTCTTTCTCTCATTTTCTCCCTATACTCTCTTCCTTTTCTGGGGTTTGGCCTTGACTGTAGACTAGTTGGCTTGTATAAACTATACTGACTGCTATTCTGTGGTCATCCTGACCTTTTGACCCCATTAAAGAAAGGTGTGCTTGTGTTGTCTTTAATCTGAGGTTGATGAACCCCAGATAAAGTATCAATATCCCATGTTCACATCAGTGGTCTCCAGGTGTCATTGAAAATGAAAATTGACCAAGTGCATATGTTCAATAGCCACTTAAAAATGTGTTTATTTCATGAGATACAAAACATCAAGCCAAGCTGCATCTGCAAATACATGAAATGCAAGAGCTTTTCTCAGCCACTTGTTTTGATGTTTTATGTAATGCTATCTTTCAAATGTTTTGGGGTGTGATTTGTATGTTTTGGAAGAAGTCTATTATGCTAGTATTTGATCAGAGTTACAATAAAAGCAGAGCTGTTGTAAAATATTATTACAGTTTAAATTTACAGTTTTTATTGTTTTAATATATTTTAAAATGTAATTTAGTCATGTGATGGCAAAGCTCCAGTCTTCAGTGTCACATGATCCTTCAGAAATCATTCTGATATGTGATTTGGTTCTTCTTATTCATGCTGAAAACAGTTCTGCTGCTTAATAGTCACATTAGATCTTTTTTCCAAAACAAATCTGACCCCAAACATTTGAACAGGTATATATGTACAGGTGTGTGTGTGTGTGTGTATAATATACTCACACACACACACACACACACACACATTTTACGTGTGCGTATATATATATATATATATATATATATATATATTAATAGACTTGCTGATGTTGTTTGAATAACGTTAGTATTGGAAACTGTTGGTTCTTTGTTCTGTATTGTCTTTCCTCCTTTTTTGCTGTGGAGCTTTTGTCAGGTTTTGTCATCTGCTTTGCAGACTCATTGCCACAGATATCTGTACTCAGGATAAAAATAACACTTCCTTAAAAGTCAACAAGGCTTAATGTGATTGCTTTGTCAGTACATGTTACTTGAGGTTTGTCTTCCAACTTTAAAAATGAATTGCTTTGACTCTTAAATAACTACTTTTCTCAGTGGAGTGTTGGATTCCTGAAAAAGTTACATTTCAAATCCACTGATAAAGAATACTAAGTTAATTAGTCAGGTAGTTCAGCTGTTGTTTAAAGATTGTTTCAAGGGAAGTTGAAGTGCAAACATTGTTAGTGCATCTCACAGATTGGCCAAGAACGGCACATGTATGTATGTCAAACTGAGATGTTAATGCAGAGCTCTTTGTGTCCCACAGCCTCTTTCGGTCCACCGTCCATGAGCATGCCGACTGGGTTTGGAAACCCTGCTGCGTACAACCTTCCCACCAGCTTCAGTGGAAACTTCCAGCAAGCGTTTCCTGGACAGCCGTTCACCCAGCAGCACGCGTATCCCCAACAACCCAATGGTAGGGGCTGACAAAGACTTGCTGCAGTGATTTTAATGCCTTTATATTAACGGTTTGCAATTCATTCAAATGTCATGCAGCTTAGGATGTTTTAGCTGTACTTCAGCGAAACAGACTGCTTTAAATGGTCACATTTCTGTTTTTGTAATCACATCTTTGTCTCTCTTTCATTAGGAGGTTTTGCTGCGTATGGTCAGGGTAAAGTCACTCCGTTTGACCAGAACATGACGGCGCCTGGAGTAACCAACAATCCCTTCTTGGTGTGTTAAATGACACATTTTTGAATGATTGCAATATATATTTTTATTTTGACTCATTTATATATTATAATTACATATTTTGAAAGGCTACATTTTACTCCAAAGGTTTATTTGAAATTCTTACTTGCCAAACTAAAATGACTCTGAAGCATATTTTATTGGATTGTACTGTTTTAATGTAAATAGACAACAGTTTTAGTCAGAGGTGTGTTTAACTGATTTAAAAATGTATGACCTGAATGTATTTTAGAATTTTTGTCTAGTGTATAATTGAAATGTATTTTATAACTTTTTGATAATTGTATACCTTTATTCAGAGATCGCCATGAAAATAGCCTTGATGCTGGCATGGCGTTAAAAAGTGAATAAATAAATAATTTGAAATTCTTATTTACGTTTAAATTAATCATTTATATATTTACATATTTTGTAAAGTCTTCATTTTATTCCAAATGTTACTTTTAGTCTCTTTATTTGTAAAATTAAGTTAAATCTGTTAATTTACAGAATTAAAAATAATAATTAGTATATTAAATTAAGCTTACATTTTCCTCTAAATGTTAATTATGAGGACAAAGGTGCACTATAATTAATAAATATATATATATATATATATTTTTTTTTTTTTTTTTTTTTTTTGGGAATTGTAAATTGTCATTAATATATTCTGTTTTTTATAAAGCCTACATTACATTTAAAATGTAATCACATTTATCTTTTTTCTTTTCTCTTGCAGGCAGGGGCACCAGCAGCACAGTTTCCTGCAGGAGGCTCATCCACAAATCCCTTCTTATAGCACGCCTTTGTCCTCCGCTCCTCCGGTGGGCGGCCTGCGACTCGTTCGCACCTCTTGCACTGTTGTGTTTCTCAAGTAGCTTTAAAAAAAACATCAATTTCTTAAATAATTTTTTATTGAATTTTAAGAGCAGAAGACTGAAAAAAACAGCAAAGGTGTGTGTATATATATATATATATATACACATGATCCTGTCTATGGTACATCCATAATGACAGAAAACAAAACATGTTGCAGGGTTGTTTGGAGAAAGGGAGCTTTTTTTTTTACCATGCTCCTTTTGTCATTCCTGTGAACTGGCCTGACCTGGAAAACATCTGCACTACGTGGTGGATTACTAAGTTATTGCAAACCTCCTGTTCATGTTAATGCTGCAATTCTGTATGTAATTCTTTCATAGGAATTGCTAAATTTTAGGTCTTTGTGCATATCAGTATTTGTATCTTAAACACACACACACATGCTGCATATACGGCGTTGACGTCTGCCATGCTGTGAATAACATTAAGCAAGAATGTGGAATCCCATCATAATGTCGCCTTTTTGTGCTTTTAGAGTTTCTGAGAATGAGGCAAAAACATTGTTTTTTTTTCCGTTACGAGGAGTTTAAACTACAAGACTCTTTTTGGATGTCAAATCCTCATTGAACTCATGAGACTCAGACTCAAGACCACTTATGTTACAGAAATCTAAGTTAATGTGTGTGTGTATATATATATAAATAAACATATACAATATATATTAAAATGAATTTTACCTAAATCAAGTGTGATGCCTTAAACTTCCTGTACTTCCTGTTCCTTGTACTCAGAACTTTGTTCCAATGATGATTTGTGCATCATCTTCTGACTTCAACGTTTCTTCTGGATTCTCTCTCGGTGTTTCCATCTCAGGTTTTCGGCACATTGTGGTATACAAACCACTCAAGAAGAAAATGAAAGCAATAATAGAAAAAAATGCCCCGTAGACTGTAAACTGGAAGACAAGTAACACAAGAACAAAGTAAAAACATGTTCTGGATCCATTGCAAAATTAGCATCTGTTGTGCTGATCATGCCTATAATAATAATTCTGACCTATATGGAGGGTGTCAGGTAACCTCACCTGCGTGACAATATCCACCCCAAGCCCGCCGCTATCCACCACCAGTGAGGTGATGATTGTCTGGAGAACCAGCGCACAGAAGGTGTTGGCTCCGAACACAAGAACGTAACGCTCCATATTCAACCCAGCTGCTATCTGGAACCTATGAAACAAGGACATGGATGTGCTCATCCATTCATTGACCAAATGGAGAGATGATATTAGTGTTTTATTAAATGTCAGGGAATTGTGATTTCCGGGCCTGGAAAAGTTATTGTAATTAATAAAAAATATCTATAATTTATTTTTCTAGTTGTGCGCAGTTCTAAAAGATGTCATTGGCCGAAGTCATTTAGTGCAAATCTCTTTAACCTCTGGTGCTCCTTATTTGGGAGTCACACCTGTGGTCTTCACGGGTTTTTTTGTGTTCACATTCCAAATGCCACAAAAGTCACCAAGTTTCGTACCATTCCTATAAAGCTGTGATTTTTAAAAATTCAAAACATAAAAATTTTCGGTCAAAAGTGACTGAAGAGCACCAGAGGGTTAAATGACTATTTAAAATCTTTAATCTGTAATGATGAGCGACTGGAAAAATCATGGAAATTCACAGGAATTGATGAGTAACGCAGTGAATGGAAATATGAAATATTTTTAGATGTTAGGAAATATTGTAAATGTAATTTCCAGGCCTGGGAGTGTCTTGAAAATTAAGAGAAAAAATAAATAAATAAAAATAAATGTATGTAGCTGTAAAATTGATACATTTTTCTGCCCTCTTAACCTTTGCAATGTGTACATTATTTATTTATTGCATCTACTGTATATAAACAGACTTTGCCATGCTTTGCATTGTCAGCTCACTTAAAACAAATGGACCCGGAATTTGTCTGTCAGCATTACAGGTCCAAAATCTTCACCACTGCACCAATTAAGGTGAAACAACAAGGGGTCAGATAAGATAAAGTACACCTTTCTGAAAGTTTATCATGCAATTATGTTGTTAGTTTGGAGCGGGTATAGGTTGCATTCAGGAAAATTCAGTCCATGATAACATTTAACTTAATTATTAATAAACAAACATAATCCGTTTCTGTTAAGTCACATATTTTAAACAGAACTTACATGGCAATGGTGATGAGCAGCATGTACAGGCTCTTAAAGATGATGTAGCCGCAGTAGCAGACCCAGATGTTGGCACTGACTACCATTGCAAAGAGAGCGCCGCCCTCCAGGGCCGAGAGCGTGCTCAGAGCCACCTCTCCCCAGCGAGACCAGTCTGCAGAATACAGCCTAAAGACCCGTTCACACCAAGGACGATAAAGATATGAATTTAAAAGAACAGTCCACATTACAATTACAATGATAATGGCACAAAGGAAAGATATGAT
Source organism: Tor tambroides (assembly GCA_021397915.2). Classification (NCBI taxonomy): domain Eukaryota; kingdom Metazoa; phylum Chordata; class Actinopteri; order Cypriniformes; family Cyprinidae; genus Tor; species Tor tambroides. The sequence continues at coordinate 110,577 of JAFVLL020027199.1, read as the reverse complement.
TGGAATCACAGCATTTTTTTACCCAGCTGATGAACAATACAAACATTAACAGCCAATCGGAATCCATCCTGCTTTAACGAGCTCGAGCATTAATGGGATAGTTCACCCAAAAATGAAAATTCTGTCATTAATTACTCACCCTCATGTCGTTCTAAACCCTTAAGTCCTTTGTTAATCTTCAGAACAAACATTTTGATGAAATCCGAGAGCTTTCTGACCCTGCATTGACAGCCATGCAACTGATACGTTCAAGGCCCAGATAGGTCGTAAGGACATTGTTAAAATAGTCCATGTGACAACAGTGGTTCAACTGTAATGTTATGAAGCTATGAGAATATTTTTTGTGCGCAAAGAAAACAAAAATAACTTTATTCAACAGTTTTCTCTTCTGTGTCAGTCTTTGACGCACGTTCACAACAGTACCACAACACATCAAAAATATCTTAATTTGTGTTCCGAAGATAAACTAATTTCAGTAATTAATGACAGAATTTTCATTTTTGGGTGATCTCCCTTTATAGCTGCCTATATATACACAAAACTGCAGCATGTGCTTATAATAAACAGAATGTTAATTGCTACTTGGTGTGCGGACGTTAATACATTTTTCTTTATAGTTGTCGTTCTTGGTCTATCAGTTTGAACCCATTAGTTATGTTCTATATAGTATGAATATGGGGAGTATGAATGAAATTCTGATGTACTACATCTGGCATGTTGATATGATTAGGTGACCTTCAGTGACATTTGTGTCACTTTTCTGCCAGTCACCAATCACACATTCTCTATTGTGGCCTCATGGCATAGTAAAGTGTCCATCAAATGTGCATTTCAGAATCTCACCGGAAGTAGTAGGTCATTTGAGTACTTTGAACCTACTTTTTATCGAATACTGTGCATTCGGACGTACTAGCTACTCTTTTGCTGTAGGCAGTTTTTCGCATATAGTAGAGAAGTGTTCGATTTCAGATGCAACAATGGAGTTTATAGCGAGGTTAGATGCCATTCTGAATTTAACATGGATGAAAACAACACTGTGACGGGTAGACTTATAGACTTGATTAGTCTTACCATGGTAAACACTGTAAATATCCTAGATAAAATCATTTTCACAAATCACAATTGTCAAAGCTGTTTTATGGAGTTTTGTCTTGAAAGCTTTCTTTCTGGAAAGTTGCAGCTGAAAAATGGGTAAAAGTACAATTCATTAAACGCACTGTACTTCTATCCCTCAAAGCCTCATTTCCATTCCTGTCAATAATATAATATGGTGCTACCTTGACTAAAGTTTATATCAGGCATAGTTTCTAGACTTAAGTTCACAATAAATAAGTCTACTCCCGTCTACTCACCAAACAGGTTTGAGAGGGCCTCCACTCCTCCATTGTAGACCGCGAAGTTACTTGACGGCTCCACGTACTCCCACAGCGACTGGACGTAGTTCACCGTCTGGTTGTAGCCGCAAGTAGCAGTGCCCACCATGCTGACCAGATAAGCAGCGTACGTGAGGAGAAACACTGCAGGAAATCCCTCCACAACCAGAGCAGAACATCACAGCAGCCGCCTGGGATATCATGAGGCCAAACCGAGATGCATTCCATTTAAATTTTCTGGATTCAGCTGGTTAATATTTTATTTAATTTATGATAACTTATGATAACAGTGAGTTCAAACCACCAGTGAACCCCACTGACTTTTATTGTACGGAAAAAAACACAGAGACATCTTTTTTTTAAAAAAAATATCTTATTAAAATTCTACAGGTTTGGAACAACATAAGCATGAGTAAATGATGACAGAATTGTAATTTATAATTGGGTGCACTATCCCTTTAAGATCTGCTCAGGTTATATGACATTGATTTCTATGAGTCATAATGAGTTTCTGAAATGAGATTCTGATATCCAAAATCATTATGTTAATAATTAAACATCTTGAAAGGTCACTATACCTGCTCAATGGTTAGGTTCTTGTCTGGTCCAGTTAGGAATGGGATGAGTAATGGTTCTAAAGGTTTTACTATGTTGAAGAACCCATAGATGCATAACAGAGAAGTGGGATACTTCCAGTCCCTCATCTAATGCTTCAGAGTCTCCATCATTTTTAGATTCAGTGTTTCCTTAAGTTGGATGTAAATACAGTAAATCTATCAGAATGAACACTATAATAATATAATAATATGATCTTTATGTTATTTTCAAAACACTATTTTTCACTATTTTAGCATGCACTGTTTACCTTTGCAGGTGTGTGAGATCTCCTGTCTTGAGATAATCAGCACTCACTCTGAGGGTGAGAGTCTCTGTGTGTCTGTATATGCCGTAAATGAGCAACCAGTGACCAAAGTTCTCCTTTGATTATTCTGAACACACCTTCATTCTGAGCAATATTGTTATTCACTACATAATCAGACCTTATTTATTATTCTAATACTATGCATTGTTCATGTCATTAATTAATTTGTGTTTAAGATTCATTGCTTTGACAAACTTTACCTAAGTCATGTCTTCACTCTTTATTAGTATAATTGTTGCAATATTTCTTGTGATTTTCTTCTGGTTTTGGAGTAGGGGAGGTTGCTTTTGTTATTTTATTTTATTTTATTTTATTTTATTTTATTTCACTTTCGAACTTTTATTTTGAATTCTAACGTATTTCTGACGCTTCCTGTTTCAAACCGATTTCTCGTGACAAATCCTATGACACTTGGTTTGTGAATAAAAACAACAGCAGGTTAGAAAAATGCACACATTTGACTTTTATTGCTTTATTAATGCAGCTACTGTGCAAAATTAGTATCAAAATAGACGCGTCAAACAGTATTATCATAAGTTAACTAAAAAGTGTCAAAACAGTATGATAATGTTACAACAAAACGTAAATACGTCGTGACTTAACTGTTAATTAGGCTTTATGGATATATACCAAGGTAGTGCTATGATATTCCTTGAAGTACCTTAGATACTTGTGTAAATGTGATGAAATTGTATTGTAACGTAAAAAAAAAGTTATTGTAACGGTGTACATTAAAATACCATGGTATTACTGTCTGACATCATCACTATATCATGGTAAAGTACTTTTTGTAAAACTTCTTAAGTAATCAACTGATTTAAATGTATCTTCCAGGTGTGCAATCATGGCAAGCAACAAATTCCAGATCGTGGTGCAGGGAGAAGCATCTGAGACGGACTCAGATGATGAAGTGTACATCACCTCTGCTCCTCCTGTCCATGCTTCTTCATCATCATCATCATCAGGGATGAAGGTGGCAGGAGAGGCGTCCGAGACCGACAGCGAGGACGAGGAGGAGAGAGCACGCAGACTAGCCTCAGAAAGCCGTCAACAGATGCTCCGCAAAGACCTGCCTCCTCTCATCGTGATCAGAAACACACCTGCGACTGCGTCCGGACAGGAGGACAGATCGTCGCCTGTGTCCAGACCTGACTCAGGTAGGTTTAACACGTTACTCCAGCAGAAACTGCAGGAGAGCAATGCACGGTTGTGCACGGACGTCAATCAAAGCCTGAAACTGGTGTATCAGAACGCAGCACGGGACATAAGGCAGGCCACCGCTCACCTCAACAACTCTCAGACAGGCATCATCAACGCGTCCCACAGCATTAGACTCATATTAGAGGACCTAAAGTCAGTGTCTGAGAAGATCGACATCATTACCAGCTGTCATCTGCTGCCGGACATCACCATGCCAAACCTGCTATCTAAACAATCCCAATCAAGTGCTTAAGAGCAAGATGAGATGGGTGGATGTATATAAAATGACAAATTCTGTGAAATATTATTGCTAAATATGGGCCTGCTTTTGGCCTGCTGAAAGTCCAATATTAGCCACAGCTTGGATACATTTTCATGAATTTCTTGTGTGCTACATATCAATACCATTTGACCAACATGGACATTATTATCGGTTATCAATTAATAACATGAAAATATGTTCGGAGTGATTTGTTGAATGCACTGAAGAAACAGAGACAATAAATTCTGCAAGTTAAAAAAAAATAGTAAGCTTGTCCAATGTGTAAACTAAATTTCTTAAATTATTTTCTTATTAACATAAATAAAAGAAAGTGTATATTTTAGAGGATATTACTAGTCACCACTTCTTTTAATTTTTCATTTTTCTTTTAGTTTTTCAGTTCACTTACATAGTCCTGTTGTTATTAAATGTAATGATTACTATTTTAATAATATTAATATCACTATTATCGAAATAATAAAATAGATAACATGTCATAAAACGTATTTTTACATATAGGTTGAAATATAAATCACTGTATGAAAGCATATATTTTTGGGAATCTTAACTAGTCACCATTTCTTGTAATTTTTCTTTCATTTTATCCTTTGCAGTTCACTTACACAGTACTGCTGTTCATGTAATAAAAATTATTTTAATATATATTAAAATTAAAATATATTTAGCATTTTTATACATGGGTTGCAATGTAAACAAAGGAAGGTTTTTAAGATTTTTAATCACCTTAAAGTATTATTATTATTATTACTATTAAAATGATACAGTACTAAAAAATGAAGGTTAAAAAACTGCATGTAGCAATATAATATTAATGGTAATGTATAATATTAATGTATATATTTATATTAAATATAGCATGTCACATGGCAGGTCAAAAATGACTTGCCATACTTGCCAAATATGAATTTAGTTTTTTCCACCTGCTGCATATTTAAAAAAAATAAAATAAAATAAAAAAATCTGCACAAAATGCATCACTCATTAACTTTGTTTAGAAACTTTATTGAAACATACAGGTCTGTGATGGGCATTTTGGAAATGTATAAATTTATTATGAGTGGAGAACATGAAAGCTTCATAGTACCACCTTGATCGGAATAAACACAAGCAGGAAATGCAACAGACACATGTGCCTAGTATTCAAATATGTTTGCCAACAAATATGCTGCATACACTTTGAAACACTTGCAACTAAGTTTGAGAGGCACTTTGAAGACAGATTTACTTTCTCCATTGATACAAACAAAACAATCTCTGATGTATATATGACTAAATGAAATCTAACCTGCGTTTCTAAACATGAATAAGGCACTGTCCGTGAGACTGAGCCGGGCAACACTTTGTCTCATTCTATAAAGCTTATCTTTTCACTATACGTTTCATTCAAGACACAATCTTAATCTATTTTTAAAGCACACTGATGCTGCACCTTGATTAGAGTTGTGCAAATACGAAGCAATGATTCTTAAAGCGATATAAATAAACCTTTGAGAAATGGTTTGATGGACAGTTATGATCACATCAATATTATCAAAAGTAGTTAGTTTCTAGACACTCCCTACAGGCAGTCGCTCACACATGAACTCTCTCATGCTCCTGTGCATGGGTTTCTTTCATAGAGGCACACCAATGAATAAGATGCGCAACAGATGTGCAAATACTTTGTCCTACGCAGACAGACATTCAGCTTCATGTTAAAGCTCTCTCACACACACGCACACACACATAGAAATAAAGTCATGAGATGTGATTAGTAGAGCTATTGCAGCAACATATATATTAAAAATGAATGTTGCTATCTAAAGTATAACACTGAGGCTCAAAGGAAATAGTAAAGGACTGATAGTACAGTAATAATGCTACAAAAGCCAGGTAAACAACTAAACCAAACCAAATTGATCTGAAAAAGCCTAGAAACAAACTGCAAAAAAATCTAAACAATACATTCAATATGAAATAAACAAGGTACGTGAAAAGAAAAAAGGCACAGGGATTTTAAAAATAAAAAGAAAGCAAGAAAAGACTTTTTCTCTCCATACAGGAGTCTCACATTCTCTTATTGATATTACAAAAGGAAAACGGTATTCTGTTCCAAAATACAGTTCTCAGATGTGCAAAAAAGAAAAAAAGGCAACTTCCTGTTTCAAAATGTGAACTCAGTCCTCCAGTATTTCATCTTACAGTATAAGTGAGATTTCAGTGAGAAAAAAAATATTGCACATTAACGTGATTTGTCAAGTCATGTTATCTGATTGATCAGGTCAAGTCCAAGGATTTGAGTCTGTTTTAATGTTGGGATTTATCTGACCATGAAGGATTAAGTCATGACTGTCCACCCACAATTCTTGATGACTATTTATTTGAACATGCCATCAAATCCCATTTTGATATTTGGGATTATACTCTGTATTCAGTGTCCTTCATTTAGTTATCAATCAGAACAGTCAAAGAAAAAGTACACACGATTTTGGACACAATTATGAGAATTCAATATCCAAAAGTAATTGCTAATAACATGTCTGACGATTAAAAAAAAAAATGTTTTAGTTGAATTTAGGTATAATAATGATGTCCATATATTGTGGGTGAGGTTTGATTGGTCAAGTCACCTAAATGATGAAGTCTGATTGGTCAGGTCATATAATGAGTGATGGCTCTCAAAGCATAGAGCAGCTCTGCCTGCATTCGAGCCTCCATTAGAAGCAAATTCACATGAACCTGGATAAAGGGAAGAAAGAGAAGAAGAATATCAGTATATTTATACCTTATATATATTTAGGAAAATCAGTGCTGCATTTTTCTGACTTGTTGTTTGGAGTTTCAATGGCTCTTTACAGAATCAAAAATACTATTAATGATAAATTAAATGAAAAAAAACTGATAAAAGTAGATATTTGAGACATGATAATATGACTCACCTTCTCGGAGTGTCTGAACTGGTGCCAGTAGCTCTCGTACATGCGGCGCGTGGTTCTCTCTGGATAACACGTCACTGTTTTAATGTAAACCTTCAGACTGCACTCCAACAACTGATTCACCTCACCGTAGTCATAATCGTCATACCTGCAGACATAGTGTGGATGTTCATCTTTCAATACTAGGCAGGAAAAACTGGATTTCAGTACTTCTGTTTGTCCTGTGCTACTACACTAGGGGGCGCTATGGGTGGACCCAGATGACATTTAACAAAATTGTATGTTTTATGATGTTATTGTTAAATAAAACTGTTAAAAATGGTTTCTGTCCTTTGAAATATAGAAAATAAAATTCTAAAACATAAATAAAATATAATCTAAAAATATTGAAATAAATACGTCTAAAACTAGAATTAGAAATGCTGCTTTTGCAACTAACTGAAATGGAATAAGTTTAAGCTGAAGAACTAAAATTACTAAAACAAAAACTGAAATAAAATAACAAAATTACTAAAATTTTAACTAAAATTAAAATGATGAAAATACAAGATATCTGATAGTATATCAGTTAATGATAAATGATAGTATATAAGAAGTATATAAATAATACTAAAATAACACTAGAGCACACTGTAATACTGTATCCCAGAATGCAATGTGCTTGACTTGACCTTTCATTTGCTGTGTGACAAAGAATTGTCCACCATGATTTTTAACACCCTTTTTTTTTTTTATTTGACTCATGATGTTAGACTGCTAATTATTTTTCATTAGCAGAGTTTCATGAGTGCTCGTAGACGTACCTTATTCCATACATACAGTGGACATAGTTAAAGAGAGCCCTGCGCAGCATGCTGGTGTCCACCCCCTCGTGACTGGCCATGTTGTAATAGGTAAGATCACATGCCGTTCTGAACTTATCATCCAACAGGTGACCGATGTCAGAGTACAACCTGTTCACCAGAGAGAAACCATGATCCTCCCATGTGTAGTCCTACAGAGTGAACAAGACAAAATGATCAATTCATCATAAACAGAGTATAAAAAAGAATAATGATGCTGTATATGTGTATATTTGAGGGTGTTTCTCGTACTTGTGCTTTAAAAGTGGGTGGGTTGTCTTCTCCGTGTCGTGCAAAGTCTTGGTATCCAAATGACGGGTCGTCTACAAATCGAGCCACGGGAGAAGAAGGCACCACTTCCTCATCAAACCCTGCATATGAAAATCACAGCATTTTAATTCATGCACTGAAAACTAAAGATTGCTAGATCCTTTCTCGTTTTCAAGGAATACGGCACATTGACTTGTCATGCTTAGTTTGATGTGATTTATGACAAATGGCAAATAAAGTCATACAGATTTAGAACATGTGGCTGAGTACACAATGGCAGAATTTTTATTTTGGTAATTTATCCCATTAATTCATGATTCACAACAAGACCATAACCAAAAGTGAAGGAAAATAGGAAAAACTAAAAAAAAAATTGGATGTGAGACAGAAGAAAACAAAAAGAAAGAGAAACAGTCTAGTACTGTTTTAGTTCAAATATATTTAGAAGTTTTAGCATTATGAAAGAAAATATGTACTATGAACTGAAAAAGAGCAGTCGGGTAGGAAGAATCTGTGTTGTAATACCTGCAGACACCACTAGAAGACTCTCTTTCTTTTCTTTTTCAAAGCGAGTGAACATCTCCTCCTCTGACGCGTCATCGTCTTCTCTGTCTTCCAACAATCGCTTCATTCTCTCCATCAGAGCTACCAGCTCACTCTAAAATACACAAAAATGGAGTTAAAAATTATATACTACTTACTATATATATATATATAAGTATATATTCCACATTATATTATAAATGAAGCTTGCATTAGAGCCTTATATATATATATATATATATATATATATATATATAAACTTGTATAAAAAAGGGGAATTTAAAAGAAAAATTTTAGTGATAATTTTCTGTTTCTTTTGTTTTGTTTTGTTGTTTTTTTTGACTTGGTGGTGAAATGCGATCTGAACATATTTTTCTGAGATAAAAATACAAAAACAACACATGGACACATTGTAATGTTTTCCTACCCCAGTGTCAGGGTTACGCAGGGGGTTCCCGTTGGCTTGGTTGCTGTTTGTTAGGTGGCAGGTACATAAACCTGCCATGGCTGGAGGGCAAAGGTCATCTGTGACCCTGTTGACCTCTGTGACCTCAGGGTCAGGGTTGACACCGCTACCAAACACAAAACTAGCCAAGGCATGGAAATGTGCCAACAGTACGACAGCATGAACCAGCTCTGCCAGAGACCAGCTGTGTTCTCCTGTCTTCACCAGAGCCTGAGAAACAGAGAGTGTAAGATCATTCATATCTGATGTAGAAAGGATTTAAACAATTATAATGAACAATACAACATTGATGAAGACTCCAGTTTAAGAGACTGTATTTGTGTACACCTACATAGGGTTATATAACGCTAGATGGCTACCATAGTACGCTACTACTTCTACAGTAAATGTGCAGTATGCATTTTTCAACATGTATTTCCAAAACATCGTGTGCAGTATATAAAACATAGTTTGCTACATGGAATGTTGTATCTCACAATGCAAATGCATTGACTTGATTTTCAAGTTGAGTGTGGAATGCACAGGAAGTAACATCTTATTTGACTCAGTGTTTGATTTGACTAAGAATTAAAATGTTTCAACACAAAACTGGATTGAAAATGCACTGGTTTAATTACATGATGATACTCTTTTCCTGCTTTGAATTAAACACATAGTGAATACTGTTTGAAATACATAATGCTTGCATAAAGCTACAACAATTCTGTGTATACTAGGGCTGCATGATACTGGAATAAAAATGACTTTGAGGTATTTTTCTGCAATATGTATAAAAATACAGAAATGTTTACCAGATGACTTGAATAGCTATGTTTGGAAGAGGGTTAATCAATCTAGAATGAGTTATTTTGTTGTGGAGTGCAAAATTAAAATAATTTATACAATAATAATTTAAAAAAATATTTTTTTTTTTACTCTGAAGACGTTTTTGAGCGTGAAACACTCTTTTAGGCCTGAACAGTTAATGGAAAAAACATTTTTTAAAATTTGGGTTTTAAAAAAATGGGTTCACACTTGGGTTTATGCTTTACAAGAACCGACTCAAATTAAAAAAAAATATTTTTAAAAATATTTTTAAAAATATCTCTACACTGAGTTTTCATAAGGTACATTCCTGCTGTTTTTGCCCAGTTGTATAATATAATATGACTATAAAATAATAATTTGTGAGCAGTGCCATTAAGTTAACGCTCATATTTTTATAACTAAATCACAGTCTGCACGATTTGACAGTCGAACTAAGCCCTATCATGATTTTATTTTGATATATCATGTAGCCCTAGTGTATACTGAGCAATAAACAAGAAATCTAGTGTTGTACCTGTATGTGTTGCTTGGTAATAAGCCAAGGTCTGTGCGCGAGGATCTTGTTAATCTCGTTGAGGTTGCGAAGTCGTTGTGGGCAGAACTCCAGACCTCTCAACCAATCAGAACACACGCCAATCTGCTCGAACTCTTGCACATGCTGACAGACCAGCGTGGAACACTGATGCCGTGCTGCAGCCTGGAAGAAACAATAAATCACTCTTAAAACTATTCAAGTTGAATAAAGTCTCCCTTGAAAGTGTTTCAGTGTGCGTTTGTCGTTTGTACCATTATGGCAATATAATGCCTGTAGTGGAGTGGTAGGGGGCCGTCCATCCTCAAGAGATAATAGTGGCAGCGCAGGAAGGCTTGCAGATAATGCGGGTGGAGCCCCATCACCTGCATCAGGTTGTCCATACGACCGCTGAACTCTTCTTCTAAGAACATCACTGTGGAGTCATTCAGAGGCATAGCTCCTATGATCTGGGATTGAAAATCAGACATCAAGACATGAACAGACTGTATTTTCCACACACAATAGTATTATGGTCAGATGGTAATTTAAATTAAACGTGGTCTGTCAGATTTTGTAATGTGAGAAGGCAATAACATGCGATGCTATGAATTAGCAACCGCCTAGACACACCTTAGCAACCGAGGGGCGAGTTTTGCCACAGCAAGCACCACTGACATTTTCTTCAGGAAATGTACTTTCTAGTTCAATTTACAATCTAAATACACTTTTCTTAGATCTCCCGGCACGCTTAACTCGGATTCAATGAAAATCATCTCCTGAACCAGATGAACTCAAAACAAAAATGAAATGAACACCAACTGACCCGAGAAAGAACGATAACAGTATCTGAGCTGGGTTAACTCAGAATCAATGAATGTGTGAGAAAAAAAGAGAGAAGTTTCAATTACAAAAAAAAAATTGGCAATATTATGGTACTTTGACATACACTATGGTATCGAAAGAATACTATAGTAATATACTATGGTATTTACATGGTACTCCTAGATACATTACTGTTCAAAAGTTTGGGAAATTAGTACTTTTATTCAGCTAAAACTAAAAAGCTATTTTTATTTCGAATAAATGCTGACCTTTTGAACATTATCAAAGAATCCTGATGAACAAAATGTCCAGGTATAACAGTTTTCACAAAAAATATTAAGCAGTACTGTTTTCAACACTGATAAAGATAATTTTTTTCTTGAGCAGCAAATCAGCATATTATTCTGGTTTCCATGATAAATGTCCAAAATAATTATCTCTGAAAAAAAAGAAATCTTATTTTTTAAGTTAAGTATTACCTCATTTTCTGGAATAAATGAGCTTGGTCCTGTTGATATGCGTCTTGACATCTTCATTCCTTTTGCCTGAGGAACAAGAAGAACATTTGTGAAGAATATGAAGAAAATATCCCTAAAAATACAATCAAATAAAACATTCATTTACTGATATGTGTGTGTGTGTGTGTGTTTTATGTTATAATACTTTCTCCAGTTTCAGGTTAATTTGCAGGGACAAATACAAGTAAGCCATCTGTAGCTTGATTCCGCCCAGCAACAGTGGCTCAACCAATACTGTGAGTTTGGGGGCGGGGTAATTGTTTATTCAACTAATGGCAGGCAGGAGAAACCTGTTTGAAAGCAGTCATTATTTTACAGACACTAATGCCTCAAAAAAAAAAATTTAACAAACATAAAGTGAAGGAAATTCAGTGGATATTTCAATAAAAGTATCATAGTGTGTTTAATGTATATATATTAAAGAGCACAACATTGATTTTCAGGTCGATTTGGACCTGCTGATGTTTATTTTAAAAGTCCCTCCCAGTCTTTGTTGTTCCTGTTCCAGCAAAAGGTAAGAAGTTCCACGAAAACTGTGTTTGTGTTTTATCTATGTATCTGTGTGTGTGTGTGTGTGTGTATTTGCACTAACTATAATGGCAAGGGTGTAAGGGTTACTTCAGATCAGTGATCCGAGGCCTGGACACACCAAATCTCTCTCCCTGTCATTCTCACCCTCCCTTTCACTTTATCTATCCTTCCTTCCTTCTTTTCAGGATTTGGGTTTGTTCAGGATATCCCACCAACCACCACAAATACACAAACGGTGTTGTATTTGCGGTCAGAGATGTTTTGCCTTCACTCTGTAGCCTCATTGGAAACCTGTGCTGTTTATAAAACACTATCCCACAGCCAGACACATATTTTAACGTTAAATCTGATGCACAAGTTCCCAAACGTGATTTTTTTATTTTTTTTATTCACACAGTCAAGTTGTTTTTCTAAGGATGCATAAATCGTGGAAGGAAAGATTGAGCAACACAAAGACAAAGCGAGTTTTGTTTCAGGCTTTTTGGTTTCTTACATCCACTGCTCTATTGAAAGAGAACAAAACTTTACCTATTAAATAAAGAGAGCAAATAGACTGCACAAATAAAGAGGACAAGCAGCAAACAGAAGGAGGTCAGAGGAGAAAAACAATACAGAAAGAGAGGTCTCCGGCATTAACCAACTCAACTGTGTGTGTACAGCTGTGTTGTTACTGTTAACTAATACTAATTAATGATAAATAGTAAAAGTAGTTTTCATTAATTAAATTAGAATAAATATTAGATACTCAGATAACTTACTTTAAAGTTAAGGATAAACAAGGAAGACTACATTTGTGACCCTGGACCACAAAATCTTAAGTGTCAATTTTTTGAAATTGAGATTTATAAATCATCTGAAATCTGAATAAATAAGCTTTCCATTGATGTATGGTTTGTTAGGATACGACAATATTTGGCCGAGATACAGCTATTTAAAAATCTGGAATCTGAGGGTGCAAAAAAAATCTAAATATTGAGAAAATCGCCTTTAAATTTGTCCAAATGAAGTTCTTAGCAATGCATATTACTAATCAAAAATGAAGTTTTGATATATTTAAAATATCTTCATGGAACATGATCTCTACTTAATATCCTAATGATTTTTGGCATAAAAGAAAAATCGATAATTTTGACCCATACAATGTATTTTTGGCTATTACTACAAATATACCCCAGCGACTTAAGACTGGTTTTTGTGGTCCAGGGTCACATTTCTTCAGTCTTCAGTGTCACATAATCATTCAGAAATCAGTTTAAGATGCTGCATCTGCTGCTCATGAAATATTTTGTATTATCATCAATGTTGAAAACAGTTGTGTTGCTTAATATTTTTGTAGAAACGGTGATAGATTGTTCAAAAGAACACTTTATTGGAATATAAATCTTTTGTAACATTATAAAAGTCTTAACTGTCACTTTTGATCAATTTAATGCATCCTTGCAGGATAAAATTAATTTCTCAAAATCTTACTGACCCCAATTTGTGAATGATAGTGGGTGTTTTTACAAGGCATATCTATTATACAAGTCTTCAACTTCTTGTGTGAGTGTATTTTTCTAAAGTACTATTCACCACAAGATGCCTTGTTACATAATCAAAGTCAAGCAACAGAGAAGAGATATGGATAAGTCAGAGGGAGACCCACAAGATATGTGAGACTAACTGAATTGGTTTAGTTTGGTTAACGTGTGTAAAGTCTGTGTTTATTTGCAATGAGGCAGCAATGATTTGACGTCCAGACTTGTTTGACACACAAGGAAACATTGGCACGGCACTGTGACCACTGTGACCTGCACCTTGAAAACGCATCACCGCTCCCGCCCAATCAAAACGTGGCATACTATCAGCTCTGATAATGCTTGAGACTGTCATTCTGCGGAACCATGGTAACGATTCTGTTGTCATGACAGCAGCATGAGTGTCCATGGATAGAAGCAGCGTCTTCCTCAAATAGTCTGGGACAGTGTCCAGATTTAAAGATGCTCGTTTCAATAACAATGAATAAAAATGACTAGAAACTTTTTAAAATGTAGTCTATGAATATGAATAAATGTTAATCTATGCACATGAATAAACATACTGAATAATACCGATTAAAGATTATTAGAGTATGTTTTACAAGAAAATACTATTTCAGTGTTTCTATTTCAAAACTTCATGTTTAATTCAATGTTACTGGCCGTTTCTTTGCAAATGTATGTGAAATTTACTAGCAATTTCAGATTGTGCATTTATTTGAGATCTGTATGGAAGCCCATTTCGGCCACTGAATAAAAAATAAAAAGGTAATTACGACTTTTTATCTCACAATTCTGACTTTTTTTGTCTGAATTGCATGAAATAAACTCAAAATTCAGCCTTTTTTCTTGCAATTTTTACTTTTTTTCTCACAATTCATATTTCGCAATTCTGACTTCTTTTCTCAGAATTGTGAAGTCAGTCTTTTTTCCTCAGAACTGAACTTTATAACTTGCAATTCGGCATTTTTTGGCAATTCTGACGTTTTTCTTACAATTCTGAGTTTATATTTCGCAATTCTGACTTCTTTTCTAAGAGTTGTGAGATATAAACTCACAATTCTGAAAAAAATAATTTTCCTCAGAACTGAACTTTATTCAGTTGCGAGTTTATATCACAATTCTGAGAAATTCTTTATTTCTCAGATCTGCTCAGTTTTCTCTTGTTAAAGTTTATAAAGTAAAATAAAGTAAAAGTTTTATTGTTAATTCAAAAACTTAAGGCCTTACAAAGGCTTTCCATATTATATATCTTTTGGGGGAAAACTTTACTAACCATGATTTTAATAACTATAGTATTTTGTCAGAAAAGCAACATTTTGTAATATGGTATTTCCATTTTCACCATTGGTGTACTGCCACTTTTGCTGTGCAAATACTACAATAAGCATAGTATTATAACTATGATTTCATGGTTTTACCTACTTGTTTCATACTTACAAAAAACCTACTACAGCAAATCTGTGGTTACCACCCCAAAAAAAAATTGTTCATTCACTGTTCATTTTTATATGGGTGGTTTTTATGCTTGTACTGTATGTACAGGTAATTTCATAAAAGGTTGTGGTTTTAATCCTTGAACAGCCACTCCTTGATCTTCTTAAGTCTGTTCTCAATGCTCAAATGGACTTTGGATTACAGCGGAGGTGTCTGAACAGTACTCTCGCCTTTAGACACGTCTGGTTTTATGTATTAAAGGATGCTATTGTTCCAGCACTCTGCTTTTGCCCAGTCAAGCTTTTGATTCGAAATGTCTGTCCAGGAATCCTATATGTTTCCTTCCCCTCCAGGACCTGGCGCTCTGCCTTCAGCCAAAGAGACCAGAAGTGTAAGTGCATTGTAAAGAAACGAAGAGGGTGAAAAAGTGGGTCTGTTGGGGATTGATCGTGTCTTATGTTCTGGGGGAAAGTGCAGAAATATTTGTCTCCATGACAGCAAAGGTAGGAGTAGAACAAAAGCACACACATACACTTATACAGTACTTACATAAGTCCACTTTGTGCTCAGTTTAAACAAACGAGTCTGTTTAGTCAGGCCTGTGCTGCGTTTGAAGAAAGAGAGACAGACTGAAAATGACTACATGGATAAAATATGAAAGAGGAAGGGTCAGAGAGAGAGAAAGAGAGCGAGAGAGTTGTGATATAACATTCTGGCACACTGGGCCACTAATGAGTCTCCATCCAGATATGTTAACAAATATTCAGCGTCTCAGTCAGGATTAGGATTAGGTTTGATCTCCAGTGAAGTTTTTTTAATGGCATGTAATGAGAGAACGAAGGGTTATTATGGAGCGGTTTACTGGGGATTACTCTTCTGAGTTCTTCAAGGATAAGAATCAATTAAATTTAGGATGATTCATAGTGAAAGACAGATCTTGATGTTGATATTTCACAGCAGGGCACTCAAAATGTGTTTTACAATAAACCAATTAAACAAAAATAATATATATATTAGGGCTGGGCGATATGGCCTAAAAAAAAAATCCCAGATTTTTTCACAAAAAATCCGATTTACGATTTAAATAGGTTTTTTTTCCCCCCTACTTAAAATCAATCTGCAGATGACAAAGAAATTGTTCAAAACAAGTTCTAACTTTATTTTGTTTTGATTTTCCCTCTGGGATTTGATCTGGATTCCCCCCTTTGGGTTAAAGTGCAATCAGAAACAACAAGCCAAAAAGACAGTGAAAAATGTAACATAAAATGACGTAACATGACATAAAATGTAACGTAACATAAGACATAAAATTATGTGATGCCCTTTGGCCTGAATCCGTATTCAGAAAGGCACTGAAAACAAATAACGATTGCTAACGGTTGCCTGTTACATTACCAGTGTTTCCCACAGACTTGGACTCTATTTGTGGCGGCATATATGCAAATTCATTCTCTGCCAGCAGGAGGCGCTTTTAGAGCTCGGAGAGATAGCGGTTTCCCCGGTAACGCTGTACACAAATTAGCGCTCTGCTCACAAATACTGCTTTATCAGACATTATATGCAAGATGAAATGAAAATGACATCCAAAATTTTCTGAAGACAGTCGGGTTCCTTCAGAAATGCAGTGATATAAAGACACCCGCACCGTGTTTCGATTTTGAAACGTGCAGTGCTTGTTTATTCAACGAAGTCAAAGCTTTTTGAAAAAAAAAATATATCTATTTGTGGCGGTCGTTTTGATATTGTGGCAGGCCACCACAAATAAATCAATGTATGGGAAACACTGCATTACAGTACATAAAATTTCACTTAACACATAAACAGAGTAAGGAAAGATGACTGAGGACGATGACAAATGATTTGCAGATCCTGAGCACCATGACAAACATCTAATTCTGTACAATGTGTGGTAATACTGCCGCTCTGTAGTATAAACAGAGTACGTGCAATCGCGAATCTCGAAAGTGAAACTAAAAAGCCATCGTGCATTCAAAAGCAGTTTCAATGCCAGGCATAATAGCGGCTCCCTGATGCCCGCAATTTTATATAGTATAATTACCTAATGATAAAACTGCGAAAGAAAGTATTGAAATATATATTTATCTCCCATCTCGTATTTATTCCCTTTAAGGAGTTCCGTAGTACATGTCATTTTTTTTTATTTTTTTTTTTAGAAAAACCGATTTTCATTCAAACAAGTCGACATTAACTACACATTCGAGTTAATCGATAAAATCGATTTATCGCCCAGCCCTAATAAATATAAATATAAAAATAAATATAAATTGTACATGAAAAAACTTTTTTGAAATCTGAAATTAAACAAGTTTAAGTACTAAAATTACTAAAACATAAACTGAAATAAATACTGTATAAATAATATAAATTAGAAACAAAACTAATAGAAATTATGTAAAATTACTAAAGTGTAATTTAAACTCAAATGAAAACTGAAAATATAAAAATAGGCTAATACAAAATATAAAATATATATAAATAATACTAAATAACTAACACTGTCCTGAATACACTGCATTATTTAATATCAATCATGACTGTATAGCACAAATGGTGTGGGATGGGTTTGTTAAAGTTTTTTTTTTTTTTTTTTTTTTGGAAAAATTTCTAAACATCTAACTACAGCATTGAAATTCAACCTCAATTTCAGATAAAATAAATTATATTATTGGGAAATTATTGTACACCCACATATTGTGCATGAAATCAACTAAATCAATACAAAAAATATTGTTATAAAAACAAACATGCATTTTTAGGACATTAAAAAGTCATTTCTTCAGGGGGTTTTTTTTAAATTTTTTTTTTACATTTTCTTACACAACAGCATTACTGTTTCTCTCATCAGGATCCTCCCCCTGGTGATCACTTGAATACGTCAAAGTCTGTGGCCCTTGAATGATGCCATTAAACTCATAAAAGATTATGCAACACTGGCAGAATGCACAGGTTTTAATTTTGCTTGGTCAAGCGCCTGGTGGCACCGTGGCATGTGCCCAGCCAGCATTTGCGTCCTCACTCAATTAGTGGTTTGGAGTATTTGTAGTTCTCATGGCAAAACCTACCCACAGATCTCTGCTCAAACACGACTACACAGTGTACAGGCACTGATGCTGTTCCCGACAGGTCACTATGTGGTAATGGGGCAGTGCGATTCATTGGTCAATTATGTCACGCCAGTGCACACGGCAGCTGGAGGAACAGGAAGTGTGTCAGCTGCTGAATCAGCAAAACTCAGCAGCACAATTTACATGGGGCTTCTATCAGTCTCTCTTTCAAGCAAGAAAATGTTGAAATACAAAACCGGTTGCGTCGAAGCAAGTCACAGATTTGTTGCTGTTCAAATTCCACAGTAGAGCCATTGTTGCTTTTTCACTGAAGCGTGTGACAGCAAACAGAAATAAAAATGAACCAACACAGGTGGTATGGGATCGGATGATAAGAGAGAACATTTTTGCTCTATGTGAGTATTGAGTCGCTTATAAGGTTAAAGGTGAAGTTTTTAAGATTTTTTATGTTAAAATACATTCTCTTACTTTAGTTTATTTTTCATTGACTATAAGTATGCCATGGGTTTACATCCCAAAAAAGTGTAAATGCCAAGCTCTGCCATGAAACTCGACATGGCACTGGCTGAAGGGTCGTCAGACTGATGATATTCAAAGTATTAAACTACTTGGCACAAGCTGATTGGTTCATGTTGCATATGCAGTCAATGAGCTTCCTGCTTTACAGTTAAATGGCTGGTCGTCTGAAACCCTCCACCTCCTCAGTTCCACCTATAAAGATGTATTACAGGTTATTATATATGCTATTTGTGCAGCAGCAGTATGTCTTAAATACTCACAGAACTGTATCGGAATATGTACTGGCAAGTTCCTGTTCTTGCTTTGCAGCTGCAGCAGCGTTTAAGTGTACTTTTTCTTTATGGAATTTTCAGTGCGAACACTCTACTCACACTATTTATACTACAACAAGGCATAGACTAGTGCATAAGTATGCAATGGGGATGCACCTTGGGGTTTAACCGAGATGCCCAACAGAGTTTCTTCTGGGCAGATAATGATGTATTCCATTTATAGGCCAGTCACAGTTCCCAGTCAGAGTTCTGATTCGGAAACTTCGAGGAACTGCAACAACCCTGACTTTACAATCCAAAATGTCTGCTCATCACGTCAACAGTAAGTGAAACAATAATATGTTTCATTTTTAGGTGAAATATTCCTTTAATGCACCAATGCATGAGTGGTATAAAACTAGCAAATAAAATCTTCTGTTCTAATTGGAAATAATTTGACTCTAATTATGAATAGCATCACTTTTTCTGCAGGTCAAGGCAGGACAGAGAAGAGTTTAAACTGGATGATCCCAACTAGGGAGAAACTAGCTACATGTTGATGAGAGTTATCACAACCAGTGAAATGAGCAATAAAGAACCCTGACAAACTGACCACAAATCCCGCAAACCATTTTCATATAACAGGCTTTATCCAAACACACACACATATTGTGTCAGGAACTCAAAATACAGGTTTGCATACAGCCACAGGATAACTCTCAGTATATGCTCACATGAAGGTCAAACAAAGAGCTCGCAAGCCTTCAGCCAACGGTTCGATCTGATAAATGCCAGCTCGTGTTTCAGTGTTAAAGTCCAGTTTAATTTACAACAACTTTTGGCAGGGTGTATGTGAAAGGAAGATGTGCAGAGCAGAAGTAGGTCACATGTGTTCGACATGATTAATGACAGCTAAAAATAACATCTTCCAGCCAAAGAAAAGAGAGAGGGATGATAGCAGGATTTCAGATAAGATGAGTAGGTCACTAAGTTAGTCAGCCTCTGATACAATCAAAGTGTGATGAAATGTTTGCCATTAAACTATTTAAACCTGTCATTATGTCACAAAAGTCAATAGATAGATACATAAACAGATAGATAGATAGATAGATAGATAGAACTTTTTATTGTTTTAGAATTTAATATATTTTTTATTTTATTTTACAAAATAGGTTATCATGACAATATATGTGTGTGTATCTGTGTTTCTGTGTGTGATAGATATATAGACAGACAGATAGATAGATAGATAGATAGATAGATAGATAGACAGACAGATAGATTCTTCACATACATATGCACATGCATAAGCCCTACATAACCTACATATGCTTAGCTCTTTTTGCAAATAAAAAAACATTTTTTAAAATATGTATGCACTTGCTGGAAAACATTTATGTATGATATATATAGACTCTGTAGTCAGGGTTTAAGTATTAATACAATTATCTAACAGTTTTTTTAAAGGTAGCATACAAATATGCATTAGTTTAAAAAAATAAAGTAATATAGGTGACTAAATAAACCTCTCTTGGTCGCTAGAGAAAAAGAAATGTCTGAAACTTATGCACAACCCATTCAACAGCCTACATTACAAACCAAACGCACAAAGATCAGCATCAGGATCAAATGCATATTTAAGGAACACGTGTGACTGAAATAAGCCCAAACTGTTACAGAATAACAGTCTGGATGCATAAACACACGTTACCTTTTCTTTGATCATGTTCCGGCAGTGGTTGCAGATGTCTGCGGTTCCGTTCATTCTGGCAAGCTTAAACCAGGCGAAGAGCTGAATCCCGGTCTCAGTGACGGTGTACTGGTCTGGGCATGTCCGCTGCCAGCTCCTTTAATAAGGACTATCGAGACCTGAAGGAGGACTACAGACTCCTCCGTATCTCTTCGTATCTCCCTTCGCAGTGCGCAAACCTCTCCAAGTGTCCAACATGAACGTGCGCTACACGCCCCCTCAGCTGGCCTCTTTCTATCCGACTCCAGAGTGAATCGCTCTTGTGAACCGATTCGACAATCACTCAACTGATGACTTCGTTTAGGTTTAGGAGTAACCCTGTGAGATGAAAAAAAAATATTGTTAACAATATCGAGAATAATTAATATTAACATTACCAATAATTAATTATATTACTATTTTCTATTGTATTACAAAAAAAAAAACAAAAAAAAACAAAAAAAAAAACAGTAGGCTAGGTTCGAAGTAGTACAAACCTCTCTTAGGAAAATTAACTATGGTTTTATTGTAGTAAAAGTGTAGTAACCGTGTGTGTTTTTGTTTTTGTTTTTTGCTTATTGATTAGGCTACCATTTACAAGTAGCCTATAACCACAATTTTACTACAAATACCATGGTTAAACTATGGTAAGTGAGGCAAAACCATGGTTAATTTGTGGTTACTATAGTTTAACTATAGTAACCATGGGTTGTTGTTTTTTTTTTTTGGTTTAATTTGTAGTAAAACCATGGTTAATTTTCGTAAGGGCTATAACATTAGCAACAAAACATTAGTAGCCTACTGACACATGATTATAGATAGAAACATCAAAAATATATCACAATTTCATTATTGTTTTTGTTTAAAATGGCTCAATGTTAGCTAACTAGACAATTCAAAATGAAAAACGAAATCGTACAGAAACACTTTGAGAGGCGATTCAAAAGAATCGGTTCATTGAACAGTCCGAAAGAACCAATTCGCTAAAAGAATCATACTTCTCAGCGGTATTCTCTTCACGAGCCACTCCCCCCTCCAAGATTTTCTCTTTTGTCAAGACATGTTCCTCCCACTTACATATCAAAAATTTTAAGACTTTCTGTGAAGGGCCTTGTATAATTTTTCATGTACAGTGTTAAATTTTCAGTTCTTGTTTGCAGACAAGGGGTGAATGTTTTATGAATTCATAACAGACAGCTCCCAATGAAATGTCTGTGCTGAGGTCAATGGCTCATATAACCTCTAATAAAACAATGTATTGCACTAAGACGTCTGATTAGATTTCATTATCTCTATATTTTTCCTAAACTGCTTCTGAAACATATTTGCTCTCTTTCGATATGCATTTACTGCTTTATTTTCTAGGAAAAATAAGCATGGTTGTTCAAACCCGCATTGTCTCGACTCGACAATTGTCTTTTTACAGTGCATGCAAACAGGAGCCTTGAACAGAGCTGGGAATTGCTGACTGAGCGGAATGACCATCAGACGGTGTGGCCAGAAGCCAAACCCCGCAGGATTTTGGTCCATGGGTTCACGAAGGCGGCCCACGGGGTGCTACTAAAAACATTCCTATGATCTCAGACTGATGTTGAAGAGTTCAGATGAAATGAATGCCAGCCTACATAAACTTGTTTATGCTGTGATGTTCTGTTGTTCACATAGATTGCAAAATGTCACTCAACTTCAAGTTTCTGCCTTAAGTTATGGAGTTTCTCTTCTAAAAGCGTGACAGGACAACATACAGGACATGTTAGCAGCACTACAGCATTTAGTCAGCAAATTCCGGGGTGATCTTTAAACATTAAACCCTTAAGCCGAGAAAATCCGCATGGATCTTGGTTGAAAAAGAAACCCAAACTGACAAGTTGTCTTTTTTCTTCCCTGCCACCAGAGTTCAATTTCACCCGGCAACAACGTGATGTCATCAGTAGAGAGAGAATCAGCCAATCAGAGTGCCGACTGATCAGCCATGAGGTCACAATCCTGTATCCTAGCAATGGCTAAATGGTGCTGGTGTGAACTTCCTGAGACAATCTAGTTTTATGCAACACACTTAGAAATCATGTCAGTGGATTTTGCCCCAACCCCAACACACATACACACACACACACACACACACACATCTGTTTACAAATAAATCTGCAGAAAACTTCAGTGTTATTTTAGTACCATTGATATACGATTATAGTTTTTGTTAATATTTTGAATTACTTTTTCTATTTTTATTTTAATGTTAGTTAGTTTTAGTAATTTTAGTAAAAGTATTTTTCTTTATTTCATTTTTTTGTTGTTGTTTTTAAAATTTGTCTATATATTTCTTAATGGTTTTATTTTGGTTCGGTTTTATTAGAAAATGAAATTTTAAATATTTTAAAAGAAAATGAAAATATTGTTTAGCTAGCAATAAAATTAGATTTTATTTCATTTCAAGCACTACATTTTTTATTTATATTTTAGTTTCACTATTATTGGTAACACATTACAATAAGGTTAATTAAATGAACAATACTACTACAGTATTTACTACAACGCACTGTGAATTAACGAACTAAAAATGAACAACTGTATTTTCATTAACTAACAAAAGATTAATAAATACTGTAATAAATGTGTTGTTAATTGTTTGTTCATGTTAGTAAAACATTAATTGATGTTAACTAATGGAACCTTATTGTAAAGTGTTACCCTATTATTTTAGCTTCAATTACAATTTAGTTTCAGCTCAGATTCCCCACAAAAATCTATATCTGAAACCTTTTTTTAAACAATTGCATCTTTGTTTGTTCACTTTGGCAGCAAATGAACCATTGCTAGAATACAGGCTGATACACACACTCACAAACACACAAAGGTGGCTTCCTAAACAGCCCTTCACAGAATAGAAGACTATGAATATGACTAATGCACACAGACTAGGTTTATCATTAATGTAAATAGCTTGACAATTTTAGTCATTTGATGTAATACAGATATACTCAGTATTGTGGTGTGTGTGCAGTGCTTTAAAACGGATGTAATCCTGCAGCAGGACTGCCACCCATTTCCTTCTATTCTGTGAAGGGCTGTTTAGGAAGCCACCTTTGTGTGTTTGTGAGTGTGTGTATCAGCCTGTTTTCTAGCAATGGTTCATTTGCTGCCAAAGGACACATGCTGTGAAGCCCATTTCCATTCCATTCAAGCACATTTCCACAGAGTTATGACTGTAAAGCTATATGTATGTGAACGTGACCCTGCCTATATTATATTAAGCCATTAAGTTGGCCTAACTTTCCAGTACTCACCAAGACTGACTCAGTGTCTTTTTTATCAGATCTGTAAGTCTTTCCTGCATATTACATGTTTAGATACAGAGACAGTGGGAGAGCCTGTCAAACAAGCATTTCAGCTGTGAAAGCCTTGTGTAAACTTACTTTGACAACACCTAAAAATAAGCTTGATTAAATCAAACTAAATCCATTTAAATACACAATCAAACTCCTCAATCAAATATAACACCTCCCTTTTGTGTGTCCTAGAGCACCTTTGATTTGTCCTTTTGATGTTTGATTAATGTGGCTAAGATTACTTTATAGACATTACAGTCTTTCTGTTTGTCTATTAATTTGGCTCAAAAAAGTCTAATTTTATGAAACCAAACAAGACAAATATTGTGTTTATTAAATTACATTGTGTAATCTTAAGCTAAATTAATACATTCTTTAAAAGTGTTAGGATAATCAAAGTCCCTTTGATATAATTATGTTATAAAAAATGTAATAAGCTTGAAATTTTCAAAACATAACTTGATATTACATTAAACTGACATTGAATCTACAACTCAGATATCAGTTGTTTACAAAACACAAAAATACACTTTGTAAATAATATTTTAATATCAAATCACATATATAATATAAATAAAATATAACTAATATTGTTTAATATAACAATATGAATGATCTATTATATTACTCTCAATATAATAATATAATATATTTTTTTGCATATTTTTTATTTTATAAGTGTATATATGTACATATATAATATAATAATATAAATTCTTGATAATACTCCATATTATTCTCAAAATATATAATACAATATTTTGCATGTTTTGGTTTTTTGGTTGTTTTTTGTATTTTATATATGTATAAAATAAATGATTGATAATATTCCATATTATATCATTCTCAAAATATAATATGAAATTGTATTTTTTATTTTTTGTATTTTATATATGACACCCATAGAATGACCCTGAATTGTGTGTTTACCTCAGTGAGCACACACTGCTGTTTTCTGCTGAGTGTTAACTTGTAAAAGGTCACTTCTTGTGATAACAAAGACAATACAATCACTTCAAAAATCCATTGATCAGAGGCTGTCCTAAATTCCATGTACAGGCTACACAGAGGGGAACCGTCCAGGGAGAGCCGGACGGATACAAATATGTCGCACGGGATGTTTACAGTGCAGTTCCTAATCCCAGTGCTTAGTGTAAATATTTTACAGAACTTTTCATTTAGATTCTTTAAACATGTCACAGGATTAGGAATTATGTGAGCGATACGATTGTGAAAGGATTTTGAAAACAAGCAGGGAACGACTGCAGAAAAATTCGTGGAAATCTGGCTTCCTTCAACATAAGAAAAAAAACTGAAGGCGGCAGAGAGGGAGTTTTATGACTACTGAATATAACTAGGTATAGAAGATATAGAGTCTGGCATGAGAATGCAGTAGGTTATAAAAAGAGAGAAAGAGAGCAAGAGTTCATTTCTCTGTGAATAAAAGGCCAGGAATGTTTAAGCCCCTGCATGTGATTTTAGATTAGAAAAACCCTCAGGAATCTTTGCAAACCTCTGTTCACTTTTTTCTGAACAATCCTGCAGCCCACTCAGATATGGAGGACGTGAAGACAGAGAATGTGAGAGGGGGGTCATGGGGCTGGTGTAGGGTATAGAAATAAACAGAAACAGAGCATGTGTGTATACTCGTGTTTGTTTGCATTAGTGTGAGTGTGTGTGCGTGCAGTATAGAGGTCAGCATATGTAGCAGTCTCAGACTGCGTGTTTTCTGGGACTGAGTTGTTTGGATAAGTGGGGGAAAGTTCACAGCTCAAAGACTTGTTTCAGTCCCAGCATGCACTGCACTGCCACAGTTTTCTTCTCCAGTCCACTGAAAAAAAAGCTAAACATAGCTGTTGAACATTTTACTTTTATGTGTATATTATATGCCTATTATATGCATAGACTGTATTTACATATTCATTTTCACATCTTTCACCTACTTTGCAGCTTCTTGCAGCTCCTGTCCTCAAGTTAAATTCCTTGTGTGTCAACATACTTGGTAAAAAAAAAATTTAAAAAAAGCTCTTTCTGAGTTCTGACTTCTTTCCATGCATGATAACGAACGTTTTTTACTGCTCATATTTTATGTATATTTACATATGCAATGGAAATACTGAATAACGCTTTTTTCCACGTTAAGGTTTTATGAGTGTGCAAAGCAAGAGAACAATAAAAAATGATAAAATACTTTTGAAACCTTACATTTCTCGTTCGGCCTTTGCCTGACAAAGAGGAATAGTGTGATAAATTTTCCTGCTGGCGACCTCTTGTGGACAAATGTTGATTGAAAGAACAAAGTTTTCTAAGGATGTCTTTTGCTGTCCAAAAGATGGCGCTGATTGGAAAAAAATAAATAAATATATATATATATATATATATATATATATATATATATATATATATATTGGCAGACACTCTCTTACTAAAACAACTCTGTGTTGAGATTTTAGACTGTCAACTACGACGATACATTCAGACTGACAGACAGACAGACAGACAGACAGATAGACAGACAGAAAGACAGACAGACAGACAGACAGACAGACAGATAGATAGATAGATAGATAGATAGATAGATAGATAGATAGATAGATAGATAGATAGATGCCTCTGCGCATGTTTAAGTCTGTGTCATGTCATCAAGAGAAAATTAATTTTACAGTTTTATGACAAAAGCATATGGGACAGTAATTATTAAACATGTTCATCATTTCTACTGATCCCTCACTCCTGTCTGCCTGTCATTCATCCTTCTTGTCCCTGTTTTGTGTTTCATTACTCTCCTCCTCCCCATCCTTGTTCCTCCTCACTCACTCCTCCCCTATTTTCTGCTTCTTTTAGCTTTCAGTTCTCATTTGAATGAGCGAGTTCAATCCTCCCTGGTCTTTTAGGTGACTTCATCCTTTCATATGACTTTTCAAGTATGAATTTAAATTTTTTGGTAAATTGATACATTTCTACTTGTTTCTTGAAGGTTGAAGAAACAATGAAGCTAAGCAGAAGAGAGGTTCCTATTTATGTGAGTAACACATTTCTGTCTTTGCCGGTGTTTTAAAGATGAAAATATTGTTGATGTCCTTTTAGAAAAAGAATTACTATGCAGGTCTACAATGAAATATGTAAAAGTATGCTATTTATGTTCTAAATGTTGTGAATGTGTGTTTAAGGGCCAAGCAAAGGTTTTTGCACTGATCCCATCGGTTCAGGAGGAAGAGGTTTTTGTGGTTCTAGAGGGTTCAACTCTACTACATGTTCTGCAAACTAGAGTTCACAACATGCTTTACTTCATTGTTCCAGGTGAAAAAGTATAATAAAGAAATAATATAATATAATGTAAAATAATATAATCAATTTTCCAAATCTCTTCTCCTAGGGTATATAATATAATATAATATATAATAACATAAATCATAGTAAAGATTAATAAATTACTTTTTTTTACTTTGCTCCTCCTCCCACAGTTTGCAAGATAATGTTCATCCAGATCATGTATGTGCATTTAGTGCTTTCTTTATGTTTCCATTGTTGCGTCTAGGTCATAACCAGCCAGAGATGGTGCGTGTCCGAGCATATAAATTTACAGATGATGCTGTGATATGTGTGGGTGTGTCTCATCTGACATACGTGGAGGATGACGCGCAGGAGCTGGCTGAATACCTGGTTACCCATAGCGACTGTCTCAGCACCACTGAGCACAGACATCTGATTGGTCGATATGGTTTGAATGACAGCTCTGCAAGGGCAGATGTGGATCAAAGGGTCACACTTGCCTTAGCCAACCTACACACCCCTCACAATCTTCTCGGACAGCCATCACAAGGTGTGTTTGTTGTATGCTTATGTGTGTGTTTGTGTGTGTGTGCATGATAGCAAAGGAAAATGCAGCACCTGCTTCCGTGTATTGTATGGATGTGTGTGCGTAATCAGATTTCACTGTTCCTGCTTCACATCCAAATGACACAAATGTCCGGAGATGAGCAGTGGAATTATAAATGTTGAGTTCTAATTGGATTAGAGGTCACCATGGTGACCATTAATGAGGATGTCCAAAGTGTACTGTCACTGAAAGAGTTTTAGAGACAGACAAATAGGAATTTAAATGCATTTAGGGAAGGGAAGGGAAGGGAAGTGGTGTGAGGCCAAGTATGGTGACCCATACTTGGAATTTGTGCTCTGCATTTAACCCATCCAAGTGCATGCACACAGTAGTGAACATACACCCCGAGCAGTGGGCAGCCAATGCTGCGTCCGGGGAGCAGTTGGGGGTTCGGTGCCTCGCTCAAGGGTCTCACCTCAGTCGTGGTATTGAGGGTGGAGAGAGTGCTGATTATTCACTCCCCCACCTACAATCCCTGCCGGACCTGAGATTCGAACCCACGACCTTCCAACTCTCTATCCATTAGGCCACGACTGCCCCAGTGTGTTTGTTGTATTTATGCAATTAATTAACTAAACATGCAAAAATTATTTGTAAATGTGTGTGTTTGTGTGCATATAGAATCACTCCTGCATGTGTGTGTGCGTCTGGGCTTTGTGAGCGTCTCAGAGTTTCTTCTCTGTCAACCTGGCGCCCTGATGACTATCCGCTCAGCCAATCAGGATGGGGACACGCCCCTTCAGCTGGCCCAACAGACCAATCAGCACACGCTGATGAAACTCTTCAAGCAGTAAAATATCCTTATTCCTGTACAAATAATATTCAATACTGTTTACACTTTGTTTTAGTTATTTACACCTCAGTATGCAAATAGTCAAGTAATCATTAAAAAAGCTAAAAAAAATTAAGGATATTTTTTATTTTGGATCTGTGCAGCTACTTTTAAACATAAAAATATTCAGGACAAACAAAGCTATTGAATGGATTCAAAAGGCTTAATATAGATTTCACGAGCAACACAAGTAACTATTTCTGTTTTACTCTTTCTCTTGCAGGCCTCCTAATCCATTAGCCACGCCCCTGGCAGGCGTGTCACAAGTGTGGGCGGGGAAATCCCACCTCCTCAGGTTTAGCCACGCCTCTGGGATGCTGTCTCTGTCTGTGTGTGTATCTGAGTCCTGTCCTACTACACAAACCTTACAGTCATCCATATTACTGCTGCAAGAGTGTGTGAAGGACTCTGCTCTGCTAAACAAGGTCAGATAATAGAGGTTAAAGGTCACATATTACTTATTAACTATACATTAAAATAAAATTGAATGAATTTCAATTCTTTGGATTGGAATTTGCTTTGAAGAAGAAGCAAGATAATAAGGAATATTTTTTTTTGTCTGTATGTGTTTTATACAATCCCAGATCAAAGGTCTGAGAGTGGATACAGAGAGAAGAGCTGAAAGCAACACTCTGTTTTCATACTCAGGTTAATGTTTCTCCTTTGATTATGAAAATTACATTCACAAGGCTCACTGAATATTATCTAGTTCAAGTACTTGATGAATGTATAGTAGTGATGCCAACTTTCTCTTTTTTCTCTCACATTTTCCCCCCTTTTATTAAGGATCACCATACTCTCTGCTTCACAATGTAAGTGGCTGTGACAGACTGAAAAATAGCTACCAAAAGTACTAATACTCTACAGAAAAATTAGATATGCTAGATGACAGCTAGTCTTTTCAGAAATGAGCTAGTTACACGGGAAAAAATAGTGAGCGAGAAGCCGCCCCAGACGATTAATATGAGTGAACTATCTGAATAATTCAGACAGAATCTTGAACCTTTCTTATTTTTGTTTTAGAACGAAAACCTTTAAATGACTAGACTAATAATGAAGAATGTTCTCGACAATTCCCTTAAACATGAATAGTAAGTCGACCAAAATATATACACAAAGCGTTTACAAATTAGGACCCTCATAAAAGATGGTACTGAAGTTCAATGAGTCGTGACTCGAGTGAACTTAAAAATGATTCAGACAGAATAGCGAAACCGCTCCAAACGATTCACTGTGTAAGTGAACAAATCGAATCATTCAGACGAACCTTCCATTTTGAGAACAGTTCATGAAAAAGAACCGAGTTCATGTGATGCAACTAATTCATTATCAAATCGATATATTATTCTAAACAGCTGAAAGAAGTTTTGGGACACGCGACCTGAGGCTGAAATACTGTCAGATAACGTTGTAGCAAGTGTCAACGCATCCTGCTGCTTCGCTAACACTTTATGGAAATGGATGGATAACTTTACTGTTTGTTGTAGATTTTGAACATTAGGCTACTGATATTATTTCATTCTTGTTTCATTTCTCATTTTTAGTCTTGCTTTTTTTTTTAGGTGTGGTTTAACAATTCCAGTCAGGAAGAAGATGAGGAACTTTTATCATCTGACGACTCTGGTAAATGTTTGTCTTTACATCAATTCACAGTTATTTCATGGCATCTATAATTATATTGTTAATGTGCTTTCAAAAGTACATTAAATTTTCAAAATAAATATGCCTTTTGTCTACTGACAAAAGTCGAAAAAGGTCAGTCAGAAAAGTCTACTAGGTGCTAGTTGTCTAGGGCAACTTTTGAATCATTCATAAGTTATTAACTTATTTTTGTTAGAAGGGAAAATGAAATGGCTAGACTTATAATGAAGAATGTTCTTGACATTTCACACAGTTGGTCAACCAGTAGACATACAGAAAGTGTATTAGGTTTCTCCTAAACCTCTAATAACTGTTAAAATTTTGACTATCTAATCTGATATCTAATGCTGGATGCTTTTATATCTTGATTTCAAAATTCATAATTGTGTTTTAGTAGATGGACTCACAACTCGTACTGATTCAACAACCAGTTCACTCACTGACTCCAGTGTGACCATAACAAACAGCATCAACACTCTGCAGGCTGGTGAGGATCAGGTGAGGTGAAGATTTACTTATAAAGTATCTAGAATTATTATGCATTCAACATTTGTCATGCAATATGTAACAAGACAAATCCTTTTTTTCATTAGTCAATTTATCCTCAGGAATCTTTTGACTCTTTTGAGTTTGAATCAGACTCTACGGCATCTGAACAAGACTCTCCAGTCCGAGACAAATTACCCATCTGTAGTCCACAGGACGGTGTGTTTGACAGTTTTTTTTCCCTGTGTGTATCTGCATTAGTGTGTTCAAGACAGATTGAGATGTGCACAAAATAAGATATACTACTTTGCAAGAATGTTTGGTTTTTTATGTTTCTAGAGCCATTCCCCTTCAGTGATGAAGAAACATCCACAGAGATCAGAGGGTATTTGATCTCTCACACCCATGCATACAGACATTTGTGCATAAGATGCTTGATATGTTTAACTATTTATTTCCAAATTCCTAGTATGTGGTGTAACAAGTCAGAGGAAGAAGAGAAAGAGAAGTTCATCCCTACATCTAAAAGTGAGACGGAGAAATATAAAGTGAGTCGAACACTTAGCTTTCTCAGGAGCCGGATGGTCAACACCAAAATAAAAAACAAGGTAAGAGAAAGACAGTAAAAGAGACTTCCTGTCCTGTGCATACAACTTAAGTTAAACGGAAGTCTCAAAATAAAACTTTTGATGTGTTTTTAATGTATTTTATATGCAGAAATGGCCACAACATATCAGGAAAATTTAGGGGGAAAAATTACATATATAATTTGCCATTTGTGTTGTGTATTTTTAAATCAATAAATTATAAGAAACAAAAAAATAGATAATTTAGGACAAAGTGTATATAAAATATGTAGGAAATGTTTGCAAACTGAAGGTATATATTTCCAATATATTTTCAATGTATATGTTTTATTCAGTATATATTTTCAGTATTTCCATTTAGCCTGGCTGTGTAAAAGACATGTATTTACAATGTAACACAACAATTTTGTTAAAAAAATTGTGAATTTGCATTTGCATATCTCAGTGAAAAACAATATTCAGTAATTCTCAAAAAATTGTGAGTCTTTTTTTAACTTCCTGTCAGCCACTGTCATCAAAAGATGGCATGATTGATTATGATTTCTATAATTAGACACATTATGAATATCCTGAGGAAACATGCTGTAATATGTGTTTGTTCACAGGTAAATGCAGAGGTTTCCTCAGCCTTGCACCAGCTCTGCTCCCCACAGCAGCCTGTTGAAGCAGCTTGTGAAGTCTGTGAGGGAGCTGACAGTGATGAACCACAGCAGTGCACATGTAAGTGTGTGTTTCTTGTACAGACATATATTTTTACATTTATAAGAATGTAAAAGAAATGTAAATATCCTGGCGTTATGATGTCATTTCCTGTCCAGACTGCTCCATGATCATTCATAAGACCTGCTGTGATTCTGCACCTCTGTGTGTAAAGGTGATTATTTGTGTTTGTGTGTTAAACACGTGACACTTCACTTACAAGTGTGCTTGAAACTATGATAAGGATTGCATTTATGTCCATAACCCACAGAATCCTCATCAGGCACTTCTAAAAAGCGCTGACTCTTCAATATTACTATGTGAGAGAGACAATCATGTTATTCTGACATTAAATTATAACCAACCATGTCATGTAGAGGTCATGTGATGATGTATACTTCAATTAACAGACTCGTCAAGTCAGAGTTCTCCATCTCTGTCTCTGGTCAACGACAACAACACCAAGTCACACAGGTTTGTTTATCTCTTCCATAAACTTAATTTGTCTGTGTGTCACTAATGTTTACATTTTGAGATGCTTTGTATGTTTCTGTATCAGAAAGCGGAGTAACAGTGAGGGGTGTGGCCATGATTTCACTCTACGGAAAAGCAAGTCTTTTATTGGTTGTTCTTCTGGAAACCCCACCTCCAGTGAGTTCACACAGTCATTCCAAACCTGTATGAATTACTTTCTTCTGTGGAAATCAAAAGGTGCAGAATTTTCTGCCTGATTAAACGGGAATTGAGTATCATTGAGATACTATTATAGTTTTTACTCATTTAAAAAAAGAAGAAGTTGTTTTACATTTTCCCTTTTCCTTTTAATTTTTAAAATTTTAGTAAATTTGCTGTTTTGTCATTTTCATTAGTTTTTAAAATATGTCTGTATTATTTTTTTTATTAATTTTATATCAATTTCAACTTGCTGAAACTATCTGATATAAAACTAGCTGATATCAAATATATTAAGAAATTTATATGAATATATTAAATACATTAAATTCATTAAATTGAAAAAATGTATAAATATTATAAATGTGTAAATAGGATGTTAAATGTATTTGTATTATGTACATTTATAACATTTTATTTTAGTTTTTATATTTTATTTTATTTCAAGTAATGAAATAAAATGGGTTTTAGTTTAAGTTAACTATCATAACCCTGCTGTTGAGGTAAAAAATAATAATTTTTTTTTTTTCTGGCAATCAGTGATGTTTGGAACCAGCGGTGTCTGCTGTCATTGATTTCAAATAACATGATTTTTGACTGAACTATAGTTTTTCCAAATCATGCATACCCTAATTCACTTTTACCATCTCTTTGCCAGATTCTACTGATTCTTCAGCTCACATATCATTTGACTACTCTGCTGAATCTTGGAGTGCTGTCGTGGACACTGAATTCAGTAGGACACTGGACAGAGAGGTGGTCAAGAGACAGGAGATCATCTATGGTCAGCGACTGCAAAGCCCGTTTTAGATTGTTGATGTTTTTTGATGATTCATGATACACTGTTGTTAAAAAGTTTGGTTGCTTTAGTTAAGCCTAATTTGATTGGTTAGGGATGTGTTTGTCACAGAGTTGATGCAGACAGAATATCACCACATCCAGACTCTCTCTGTTATGGCTGATGTTTTGAGGCGGGGACTGTTGGAGGAAGTGCAGCTGGAGCAGGACGTGATTGCTCAGATTTTCCCCAGGCTGGATGAGCTCTTAGCTTTGCACAGAAACTTTCTTAGAGACATGGAGACCAGACAGCGCGTGTCTATTCACCCAGGAATGCACAAGAACTACATCATAAGACAAATTGGTGATATTCTGTGTCAACAGGCATGTGACAACCTAAACATCTGAAGACTTGAAGTTGATCACTTTATATATTGTGGCTGAACAAGCTTAATTCTTACCTAAGGTTCATTTAAATCATTGTGTATGTAGTTTGCAGGCCGAAATGCTTCTCAGATGATAGAATTGTACGGTGATTTCTGCAGTCGGCATCCGGAAGCACTGAAAATTTATAAGCAACTACTACAGAGCAACAGGAAACTACAATTATTTCTCAGAGTAAGTTGATTTAACACATACAAACACATACAAACCAGTTTGATTTTAATGATTTTAATGTTGTTGCCTCTACAGCAGCAGAGTACCAACTCTGTCATAAAACGACGTGAAATCCCAGAATTCCTGTTGCTTGTTACCCAGAGAATCACAAAGTACCCTGTTCTGATAGAGAGACTCCTTCAGCACACTGATGGTAAAAGTTTTTGTAGAAGTTGGTAAACTGCTATTGAAGATCAGTTAAATATAACTAAATATTACTTTTAAATTAATATAATATAATTTACATTGGTATTATTAATGTCAATTAATTAATATAATTAACACATAAATTAAATTATTAAATGAATTAATTAAATTAATTAAATAATCAATTATTGATCATAATTTTCATATAATTAAATATTATTAATATTAATTATTTATATTTATATTTTATATATATGACTCCAACACACTGATGGTAAATC
Organism: Tor tambroides; assembly: GCA_021397915.2. Classification (NCBI taxonomy): domain Eukaryota; kingdom Metazoa; phylum Chordata; class Actinopteri; order Cypriniformes; family Cyprinidae; genus Tor; species Tor tambroides. Next base: position 76,047 of record JAFVLL020027199.1, on the reverse strand, counting down.
CATCTTTGCAGAACTTGTTAAACTGAATGATCAGTTAATAATAAAATAAATGATAAAATAAAGAAATAAATATTTATTTTAATATATTATCTTTAACATTATTATTATAATATATAAGTATAATATGTAAATACATATAAAATAATATAAATTATAAATAATTATAATTGTTCATGTGAATTACTGTATAAAATATACATTTTTACAATTTTATTCATATTTAACTGGTCATTTGTGTAAAGTAAAATATAATGAAAGTAAAATATACATATGAAAATGTATTATTTTAAAAAATTGTGCAAACTGATATATTTCATAATTACGCAGAGAGAGATCTGCGTGATCACTCTTATCCTGTGCTGTGCTGTCGCTCCTGTAGATGGGAGTGCTGAGCGCTATGATATTGCAGTGGCACTGGAGGGTCTTCGGGGGGTGATAGAGGAGGTGGAGCGGCGTGTGGGAGATTACGAGCGCGCAAAGAAACTACAAGATATCATAAGTCGCCTAGACAACAAGAGCTGCACCCGCCTGAAGAACGGAGAGATCTTCAGCAAGCAGGACCTGCAGAAACCACACCGAACTCTCACACACTCTTCAGCACTGACCTGTAGGACCACCTCTGGCAGGCTGAGAGGTCCTATTGCCATGTGTTTCTATTTTTTTTGTCATTAATGTATTATTTAATTCCATTCCTAGTGTCTCTTTCTCTCTTTTGCAGATGTTCTTGCACTGCTCCTCACAGATGTTTTGGCGTTCCTTCAGGAGAAAGAGCAGAAGTTTGTCTTTGCTGCACTGGTACAGAAATATATACATTATATAGTGTTTTTTCCGTCCCTGAGCAAGTGTTTGTGATCAGAATATGAATTCAGTTTTAAATATATTGTGTCTACAGGAGCAGAAGCCATCAGTGATGCCCTTGCGAAGGCTCATTGTGAGGGAAATAGCCAATCAGGAGAGAGGACTATTTCTGATCAGTGGCGATTGCTCTGTGGGGCCAGAGATGTACGAGATACACACACAAACTCGTGAGGAACGCAACATGTGGATGACGCTGCTGAGACAGGCTGCTGATAGGTGTGTTAGACCTAGAGAGTGTTTTTATTATTAGATTTTTTTAAAGAAATTAATACTTTTATTCAGCAAACATGCATTAAATTGATCAAAAGTGGTAGTAAAGACAAGTATAATGTTAAAAAAGATTTCTATAATCAAATAAATGCTGTTCTTTTGAAAAAAAAATTAATGTCACCATTTCCACAAAAAAATATTAAGGAGCACAAGTGTTTTCAGCACTGATAATAATAAGACATGTTTCTTGAGCAACAAATCAACAAATTCTGACGGACTGTGTGACACTGAAGACTGGAGTAATGGCTGAAAATTGCAATAATATTTCACAGTATTACTGTTTTTACTGTATTTTTGATTAAATCAATGCAGAATAAGAGATTTCTTTCAAAATCATTAATAAATCTTACCCACCCTAAACCTTTAAACAGTGTATATTTGTATTTGATTTGTTTCAGCCTTCCAGATGATAAGACCAAGAAGAATGAGGGGGAAATCAAAGTCAAGAAGATACAGAAATTACAAGGTACACATCCATCCATCCAACTGTGTATGACTTTATCACTCCTTATGTCTGATTGCTTGTGTATGTCTGTGTGTGTAGAGGCGCTGTTCTCTCTGGATCTGGAGCTGTGCTCTGTTATTGAGGAGAAGTTAAAGATCTGTAGAGGGACTGGTAGATGGAGTCTGGCTACCTGCCGTCTTCTCGTTCAACCCCACCCTGAAAACACCCCTCAGGGTGTTACATTACTATCTGATGCACAGGAAGAGGGTAATTAATCTGTCTTTCTTTCTGTAGACACACAGTCAGGCTCTACTGATCTTCACCAAAGTCTCTTTCTTTCCCAGTGGTGAAGCTGGCTATCACTTTGTTGACTTGGCTTTTTCCTTGCATATGGTCACCAAGTAACCATGACAACTTTGGCCAGGAAAGAGCAAACTGTGAGTAAGCACATTACTAACACTCAGAGTGTTGTACAACAGAAAACGATTTCATTATTGTTAAAATTACTGTAATTACAAGTAACCACATTACAGAAGTATTTCTGACAATAAATAAATACAATTCTGTCATTTACTCACCCTCATGTTTTTTCCCTAAACGTATGACTTAATTTGAGTTATTTAAAGAAGTTATTTAACTAGTTATTTATAATAACCAGTGATCAGTGGCTGTCAAATTCCAAGTCAAATATATTAGATTTATTTTATTTTATTTAATATATTTCTGTCCAGATAATGAAGAAAATTTGCCAAATCGGAGCAGGAGGAGTGCTTTGGTAGGAACAGGGGTGGGGCCTCTCACAATAGCCCCAATAAGCCCCGCCTACCAGACTTATTTAAAGGTAAATACCTTTGGAAGCAATTTACTATAAATTTGAACTTATTCTTGAAACATAAGCATGTAACATTCTATGTTAATTGTTTGCAAAACATTCACATGCAAATTGTCCTATTAAATTCAGTGGAACAATTTATGGTAATGATGAATTTATCAATAATTTTATTAAGATATTCTGCTCGTATATCATGAATATGGTCTGTTTTGTCTATTTAGCATTTATGATTATAATAAATGGCATATTTGCAATTTCTCTACCAATCTAGGTAGCAGAGGGTGTTCACAACTTAATCCACATAATCTACAGTCTGCAGGTGTGAGTCATTGCTTAACTTTTAATAACATCTAAATGTTTACTTGTTTGTATAATTTCTACATATCATACTGTTATTTTGAAGGCTGCTATAATAATCCAAGACAGCTGCTTTGAAGTTCAAAATCTCCTCCTCCTCGAGGGAGAAGCTCCACCCCAAACTCTTACAAGTGATTATGATGTCAAAAGGGTGGGTGTGGCAATTTTTCTCAGAGCGGATTTATCTAAAATGTTTTAAAATGTGATAGAGTTATTTGTAGGTATTATATAATGAAGTAGAGTTTTTTAAAGCATGTTCCAGACTCTTAAAGGAATCGTTAACCCAAAATCGATAATTTTACTTACCCTCATGTCATCCAAGATGTAGATGAGTTTGGTTCTTCATTGGAACAGATTTGGAGAATTTAGCATTATATCACTTGTTCAACAATGGATCCTCTGCAGTGAATGGGTGCCGTTACGAACGGCTGATAAAAACATCACAATAATCCACACGACTCCAGTCCATCAATTAACATAAAAATACCAGTCCATAATTTATAATAACGCTTCCTCCAGTGAAAAGTCCATCCCCTGTCCTCCCCCTCTCATATCGAAATCCACTGACACATTTATTTATCAGGTTTTGCTTGTAAACTACTTGATTGGTATTTCTCTCCTGATTCAGAAGAAATGATGACTTCACTGGAGAATGCAAAATTAAGGATAGAGGATTTTTTTGTGGTGAGCAATGGTTTGAAGTTAAAATTGCTCTTACTGTTGTTCTCATTCTGACGGCACCCATTCACTGCAAAGGATCCAATGGTGAGCAAGTGATGTAATGATAAATTTGTTCTGATGAAGAATCAAACTAATCTACATCTTGGATGGCCTGAGGGTGAGTAAATTTTCAGCAAGTTTTCATTGTTGGACAACTATTCCTTTAATGCTTATTGACATATTTATTGCACTTCCTGTATCACTGTCTCAGCAGCAGAGTTTTGAGTGTGGCGTGGTCGGCGGGACTGAGGCTGTGAAAGAACTGGAGCAGAGAGAGAGAGAGCATGCTGAACTGACAGACAGACTGGCGAAAGAGAAACAGCAGTTTGAGGAGGAGCTGCGGCTGTTTGAGGAGAAAATGAGGACGCTGAGAGAGGAGGAGAAGAGAGTGAACGAAGAGAGAGAGAGATTGAAAGAAGAGGGGAAGAAAGTGCAGAAAGAGAGGAAGAGTCTGGAGACGCAGATAAGACTTATTCAACATAATTCAAATCATTGACAGGGCATCTTGCCTTCTATCATATCACAGGAGAAATGATATGCATTTATGTCTATGTTAAAGGGATAGTTCACTTTGAAATTAAAATTTGATATCTATCAGCTTACCCCAAGGGCATCCAAGATGTAGGTGTCTTTTTTTCTTCAGTAGATCTAATTTTGATATTTTTAGGTCAAACCGTTCTAGTCTGTCAGTCATATAATGCAAATAGGTCACCAACCTATAAGAGGGAAAAGAACATGCACAGAGAAACTAAATAGTGTTCCCATCGCACATTGATGGCCTAAGATATGAATGAAGCGGTTTGTGTGAGAAAACGAACAGTATTTATCGTTTTTTTCTGTACACAACCATGTCCAAGTGATCTGGAGTGGGCACACGGCCACACACCGGATGCGCGCTGCTTGGTCATAGTCTGGCGCAGTTAAGACTTGGACATGGTTGTGTACAAGAGGTAAAAAACGATATAAATACTGTTCGTTTTCTCACACAAACCGCTCGTTTCGTGTCTTAGGCCATCAATGTGTAGTTACGATGGGGAATTGTTTAATTTGGATTTCTCTGTGCATGTTCTTTTTTCCTCTTATAGAGACAGTGACCTATACCTGCCATTATATGACTGACAGACTAGAACGGTTTGACCTAAAAATATCAAAATTGGATCTACTGAAGAAAAAAAGACACCTACATATTGGATGCCGTTGGGGTAAAGCTGATAGATACCAAATTTTAATTTCAAAGTGAACTATCCCTTTAACGTTTGTGTTAAAGAGAAATTGCTGTTTTACTGGCAGAGTTAGAGATAAGATCAATGCTTTAAGACCAAAACCAGGCTGTTTAAAACACAGCATATATTTTGCTTTTCAGAGTTGTTTGTAATATGATAACGCATCAGCAATTGGTTGAGGTAATCATCACCTTTAGTACAATGGAAATGGCCTGCAGTCTTGTCTGAGACTCAGGACTGTGTTTATGTAGTCTCAAGACCATGATCATGACTCCAACTCTGCTTAGTGGTGAAGTGTATCAGAACTGTACCACACTATAAATCTTTATTTAAGGCTTTGGTGGTGATACAGCAAATCATGAGTCAAAAGTAAAATTAAATTAACTCTTAAAATCAGATTATTATTCAAATACTGTGCCACCAGTATTTGAATAATGCTGGAGTGTCATTCGGTTTGTTGACAATCTTAAACATGCACACATCTGTCACACATTTTGCCATGTGTATTTCCTGAATATTATTTAAATGACAAACAATCACCATACTCTTATGTTGCAAACACCACATGGTAACTTTGTATAATAATTAGAAAGACCCCAGATTTCAGAGTTTAGCAAGTGAGGTACCATCTTTATGTTAAAATTGCTGTCAGTAGAGTTTTAACTGGTCGCAGGCCGGACAGACTGGGGAAGTACGAGTCTTCGCCGCACCCTGGTCACAGCAGAGTCCACACCGGCTGCGGCATGTTTTCCATATTTGTCGTCCTCCAGCTGCTGATGAGCGACCTGCAGCACTGCGATCTCTTTCCCTGAGGATTCCAGGTGTTTCCGGAGCATAGTACTGCCCTGAGAGTATGACGGAAATGTATGTGTTAACAATGCTTAATTTAGACTATCAGCCTACACTACCAGTCTAAGGTTTGGGATCAGTAAGTTTTTTTTTTTTTTTTTTTAAAGAAATACTTTATACTTTTCCACAACCAGGATGCATTAAGTTGACCAAAAGTGACAGTAAAGACTTTTGTTATTACAAGTTCTATTTCAAGTAAATGGTTTTAATAGCAAATCAGCATATTAGATGGATTTCTGAAGGATCATGTGACACTGAAGCCTGGAATAATGGTTGCTGCAAATAATGCTTTGTCATTACAGAAATAAATTGTGTCTTAAGATATATTAAAATAGAAAACTGTTATTTTAAACTGTAATAATATTTCACAATATTACTGTTTTTACTTATTTATTTTAAATGCAGACATGGAACATTAGAGACTTACTTCAAAAACATAAAACAATCTTACTGACCCCAATCTTTTGAACAATATAGTGTAGATTTTCTGTCTTCTTCATGTTTTAAAAATATGATGTACTCTATGCCTTACATGATTGTTTAAATTAAATTACACAGAATTATAGTGTCAGTATTTTTTTATGAATTTGATCTAACTGTTACTGCATATGCAAAAATATATTATGAATCAGGCTAGGATCCAAAGATCAGGAAGTACCGCACTTTATGACTGAGATCAAAGAGGAATGTTAGATTACATCCACTGCTCTGACCTGTGTTAGGAGGTCGGATTCTGGGAGCCCAAAACTTGAATGCCGCCCATAAAGCTGAGTCATAGGCCTGCTCACTCTCTCACGACAAAAAAGATCAGCACTGCAGACTGGGCCCTGCAAGGAAGGAATTCATCTGCATCAATCAGTGAGTGTAAAAGTCATGAAAAAAATGATAATGTTATTCAGAATGTAGGATCTGAGTAGCACTTTAAGATGAATTTCAGCAGGCAAGTGTTAAAGTAGTTTTCACAATTTCAATATTTGCACTTGAAAATCACTTTGGAAGTAAATTAGCACCACAGTCTGTAAATAAAAACATACCATAGCTCTGCCAAGACTGTAGCCAGCACACTGCATCTGTCTCTGTTTGCGGTAAATGGCCTGTCTCGTGGCAGCTGAACTCAGTGTCAGATGTTGCTGATGAAGAATAAGAAAAAGTAGACTTTATATACCTGAATACAGTAAACTAGTTTACTGAAACATTTAATTAACTTAGATCAAAATCACATTTAACTCCTCAAATACAAAGCAGGAGCAGAGCAAATGTATTGTGTTTGTAATTATGATTGCAAAACATTGGGTATTTCCTTCTATTTCCATGTATTTCTGCTCTTTTAAATATTTATTGGACCTCTGGAGAAAGTTCTGCAAATCCATACAGCCTTTCAATGTCCATCATTCAAAAAGTTCTACATATTCCCTGTCTTTTGCATATATATATATATATATATATATATATATTTTTTTTTTTTTAAGTATACACTACTGTTTCAATGTTTGGGGTCTGTAAGATTTTTTGTTGTTTTTAAATTTCATTTATTTGAGCAAATATACAGTAAAAACATTAATATTGTGAATATTATTACAATTTTGAAAAAGTGTTTTCTATTTGAATACATTTTAAAATGTAATTTATTTATGATGGCAAAGCTGAATTTTCAGTAGCCTTTACTCCAGTCTTCAGTGTCACATGATCCTTCAGAAATCATTCTAATATGCTGATTTGGCACTCAAGAAACATTTTTTATTAATGTTGAAAATGATTGTGCAGTTTAATATTTTTGTGGAAACTGTGACACTTTTTTATAAATCAAGAGAACAGATTTTTTTTTGTAATTATTAAGTATTCAGTTTCATTCTGCAGAATTCAGTCTGGGCCAATAAATCATAATTTAGTGTTCCATTCCACTCTCCACTTTAATCACACACCTCTAGATTGATAGTTTCAGTGATTTTCTTCAGCAGGGCCTCACTGGCTGAACGGTGCATATCTGTTTGCTTTCTGATGACATCACTCATGACTTGTGAAATGTTCTCTCTGAGCTGCTGAGACTGACGTAATACTGTTGATGAAGAATCCAAAGCCTGCTTGCACTCTTAATGACAGACAGAGTGAGATTAGATACCAACAGTCGTTCGCTGTCTGCATGCGAGCTTGGGTGACAAAGAGACAAAGGAAGGGTTAGAGACTTTAGGATAAATGTGGCCTGGGGTACCTGGAGTAAACGGTCCAGTGGGGTCAGGTTTCAGTGAGAGGGGAGAAGGGTACGTTTTCACACCCGCTGAGAGTGAGCCGTGCTGGGGAAGCAGCTCTGTTACTATGGATCTCTCAAAGGCACAATCCAACAACTGCTTACTGCTCTCAGCCAAAACCTCAAAATAAAAATAAAATAAACATCCACTACTTGTTCAAAAGTTTGGGTTGTTAAGATTTTTTAATGTTTTGAAAGTCTCTTATGCGCACCTAAGCTGCATTTATTTGATCAAAAGTACAGTAAAAAAAAATTTTTTTTTACAATTTAAAATAATTATTTTCTATTTGTACATTTTATGAAATGTAATTTATTGCTGTGATGGCAAAGCTGAAATCATTCTAATTTGGTGCTTAAAAACATTTTGCATGTTGAAAACAGTTGTGCAGATTAATATTTTTGTGAAAACCATGATTCAGGTTTCTCTGATGAATCAAAAGAACAGCACTTATTTAAAATAGAAATCTTTTGTATCATGTCTTTCCTGTCACTTTTGATCAATTTATTGCATTCTTGCTGTGTAATTTTTTTTTCTTCTCATAAATCTTATGGATCCCAAAGTTTTGAATGGCAGTGTTCATAAATGAATGTCCAGATAATATACTTTATCTTAAGACTAGATAGTATTTTAGAAAAACAAAACAGTGGCCTCCTATTTCGTGTGAAAACATTCCTTTATAGGCATTAGATATATATAATATATCCAGCAAGGCCTTTTTTCACCTGTTGTTGAGTTAAGGTCTTTTTCAACATGCTCTCCAGTTCTTGTTTTAGTACATTCAGGCCTCTTCGTTCACTGCTTAGAAGATCATCGGCTCCATCCCGTATCTTGACAAAGCATATAGTGGAAGCCATGATTTTGTACTCTTTTTTTGGGGGTCATTTTAAATTAGACTACAGTCATTATATGTACTGTAGCTACTCACTGTCTCTGTGGTGGCCGGTCGAAACTTCCTGCCATCTGCACTTTGCTGATTGACCAGCAGTGCTCTTCTAAGACTGCGGAGCAATTTTTCCAGTCGTTCCCTCTGATGCTCCACCCTGGTGCCCTCCTGTGTGACCCTGCCTGCTTGTCTGCGCAGGTGAGCCTCCACCTCTCTCACACCCCGCATATATTCACCCGCCATACCGGTGCTGACCACTGTACTCTGATCACGCAGGGCCGGCGGAGGGAACGGCCCGCTAATGATTCCAGAAGTGAGCTATGAAAAAAAAACTTTTTTATCATATTTTATCATATTGTAGGAATATGGAATATACTGCTATTGAACATGTACAGTAAATACAACTTGAGTTCTAATCTTGAGGTCTTATCGTATATTAATGTTTTTGAAATTATTTATATTATGCTCACCAAGACTATAAAAATAAGCATACAAGCTTAAATTAAAATGTGAAATGCAAAACATTCACAATTAAAAACGTTCAGTACGATCAGCATGACGACGCAACGCTGCCTTGACCAATCAGAAACCAGGACCGGAACTATCAGTTTTATAATGGAAAATAGGCACTTCGCCGCTTGATTTAAATGCCACCGTTTTAACTTCTGAGGTACTTTACCATACTTCCAATGGAATTAGGTCGAAATTCCTCTTTCTTTTCCGAGTCACTCTCATTGTGCTCCTTACTGGCGCTCCTGTTCACACTGTAAGCTGTTAGCTGAGGAAGTCTGGAGGTAACGTTAAATGTCCCAACCCTGTGGCTGCGGTAGCGTGTAGATGAGTGCAGTTGATCTGCGTGAGTTTGACGCAGAAGCTCCTCGGCGCGCAGAATCGAGCGGACAGTCGCATCCCTCCAGCATTTAGATCCCACAACCACAGACGGAGGAGGAGCGCACTGGACCGACCGCTTCATGATCATGGTATTTAACTACCTCACCATCAGTGGAACAATCCGAATAACTACAAAGTGTTTGGGTTTAAAAGTGTTGGTTGTCTCCAACGCAACTGTTCCTCGGGGGACGCACGCAGAGCTCTGATTGGTAACACGAGACACGCTAATGAACGAGTGTCAATGGAGGCAGATCATTCAGCTCCATTCACACTGCAACTCAATCAGTGGAGATCCTGTTACCTGATGAGAACCGATCGTGTTCTGTGATGTGCAACAGGGACACCCTAAATTAGTCTGGAACACCATATGAATTATTAAAAGAAAATAAGATTTGATTTAGTGGATGGAGGCATGGCAAAAATAAATGCTTTGCATTGATCTCAGATAATTACAATGAAGAATTTCTGAAAAAAGCTATCAATTTAACACTGTAACACTATTTAAAAGTGTTAATCTTTTTATTAAAACATTATATTTAAGTGTAATATTTACATTCCGCTAAATTAGCCCATCCTTTGATCAAAATATTCGTATATGTGACCCTAGACCACAAAACCAGTCTTGTCAATTTTTCGAAATTGAGATTTATACATCAGCTGAAAGCTGAATAAATTAGCTTTCCATTGATGTATGGTTTGTTAGGATACCACAATATTTGGCTGAGATACAACTATTTGAAAATGTGGAATCTGAGGGTGCAAAAAAATCCAAATATTGAGAAAATCTCCTTTAAAGTTGTCCAAATGAAGTTCTTAGAAATGCATATTACTAATCAAAAATATTGATATATTTACGGTAAGAAATTTACAAAATATCTTCATGGAACATGATCTTTACTTAATATAATGATTTTTGGCATAAAAGAATAATTGATCATTTTGACCCATACAATGTATTTTTGGCTATTGCTACAAATATACCCCAGCGACTTAAGACTGGTTTTGTGGTCCAGGGTCACATATTTTATAATTGTGTAGTATAACTATATAACATACTAAAATGGTGTATACATACACAATTTTATTTATAAATGATCAACAAGCATACCTAGACAAATGCTTTGACAATAGATATTTGCATGACTTTTCCAGACCCTAAAAATATCAGATGTGTAATGAGGTCATCCATAAAAAAAATCTAGCACCAGACATAATGATCACACAAAAGTACAGTCATTAAGACTTTTTTGAGGCTTTATTGTCAATTATACCCCTAAGTTCTCAAAAAAGAACCTTTAATATTTCAGACATAAAAGAAAACCTCCAACAAAACCTTGAGAAAACCCACACAAACTTGAGGCGTCATTTTAAATGTGATTTATGAGGTATGCACCAAGTTGTGGGGATTCCAGCGTACCCAAATAAAATAAACCGATTAAAAGATGTGCTTTGCAAAGAGTCTGTAAATCCTTCTGTTGTGCAAAAGTTCTCTCTACACTGGAACGCAGATAGCACATCCCAGTTGGGACTATAATGGCATCTCCAAAACAAATCAACATGAGAAAACATTCATAAATACAGAACAAATATAAGATCACATGGAAAAATCACATTGGGAAAAGACAAATCAAATAATAACAAGAAAAGCAGTATTCAACATATCCACTTACAATTAATAAAACAATTTAGACATTTAGTACTAATAATGGCAGTAGGGATTGTGGGAATACAGAAAAATAATTATTAATAAGCAAAGCATGTGCTGAAAAGGCACGTGTGTGTACTGTAACTATATAAATCTTGAAACCACAATCTGGAAGTGTGGGAAGTAATCAGAACATTTTCCACCTGTGTTCAATCTAAATTACTGAAGCAACCTGTAATGGCCCAGTCATAAATTCATATGAACTAAAAAACATTTAATAATATACACTCAGTTTTCTCAAAAGTTCAGTTTTGAGCAATCTGGCAGAACATGCACTATTCACAACTTACATACGTTGGCCTGTCTTGATTTCCTTTCGGTTTTACAACTAGAGAATTACCATAAGAATTAACTTTATGAACCACTGCTTTAGATTCTCATTTTTGAGAAATTAAGAGATTGCACTTAATGGAAGTAGTGCCATTAACAATATATTGAGCAGTTATGAAATTCAGTGTATACAGCATCATTAAACTCACAGTAAGTGTTTAATCACACACTCACAGTGTGTGTTTGAGAGCTGTTCTGGGTCCAAGTCTGCTAGAGATGTTTTGCTGTAGCTCTGTTAACACCCCGTCCCGCTCCTCTAACTCCAGAAGAACTTGCTATGAAGGGCAAACAAGAAAATACGTCAGTAATTTGTGTTCATGGAGGATGTTAACATTGGTAGCAACCAGCAGTTTTGAAACAGGTTATTTACCTCTATGAGTTTATCCCTCTTCTGAAGATTGTCTCTTAGTTTTCCTTCCTCAAAAGCTCTCTCCTTATTTTCCTTCGTCCACCCTAGTTCAGCCTCCTTTTTCTCCTTGGTTTTCTCTCTCAGCTCTTTCAGTGTGTTCTTGAGTTGCTCTGATAGTGCAATGATGGCTTGTTTGTGATTTTCTCTTTGGTCCTAAAAGAACATGGAGGTATGTTGATGAAAACATACAAACCAGATCTTGAGAGCACACTGGTTTGGACAATTTGCGCTTTTAAGTCATGCTTTAAATAACGCTCAAAATGTTTACTTGCATCGAAATTTCAGCAACCAAAAATAATCAGCAAAAAAAAACGTTTTAGAGGGCCCAAAAATGATTGACCAAAACAGTGATTAATTAGCTCTTGTCTGATGACACATTTCACATACTGATTTCTCATTTTTAAAGTCTCTTTTTTAGGCTATGTTCAGACTGCAGGCAAATCAGACCACCTCCACAATGTGAATTGAATCCGATTTGGGGGAAAAAACAAAAAACAAAACAAAACATACTTTCAAAAACATATCTGGATAAAATCTGGATATCCAAATTTTTTTTTATTTTTGCTGCCTGTCTGAACATAGCTATAGTAAATGCTGTTTTCAATTGATGAGCAAACAAAACTTCACTAAACATAATTTGTAGCACGCCTACCATCCTGTAACTGCTGAAATTTACCAAATTTAAAATTTGTGCTTTCTTACTTTTGATACAAAAGCAAGTCTAAGCTTTAAAATTCTGTCAATTTTATAATGAAATTCATAAATATGGTTTTGAAGCACTTTACTTTCAGTAAAAATTTTTGGTATTGGCCAGAGCAATGTCTGTACACACCACCAGGTGGCGCAATTACTTTTCTGTTGAATCATGAAATGGCCAAGTTGTGGAGTTCATTCATTAGATTCAGATTTTCAGGTTTTTGAGATATTCAGCAGACTAAAAATGATTGGCAGTGAGTTCAACTTTTTGAAAATGCCACAATGGGAAATTAAAGTTATGATTTAGTCAGATGTTACCAGTATGATGCTTTCGGCGTCGGTTAAAGCCGAGGAGAGTCTTGAGATCTCCTGCAGCATGGTGGCACTGAGCTCCTCTCTATCTCTGAAGCTCGCTGCCAGCAGAGCTTCTTTCTCTCGTAGCCGATTGACTAATCCAGCCTCAGCTCCACCCCCTTCCAATCCCCGTCCAATCAGTGAGTCTGAGAGTGCCTTTGGGCAAAATGTTAATAGTTGACTACTGGAAATTATCCATTAACTAAAATCAACTGCACTTTGCTAGAGAAGTCAAATCAGACAGCGAGAGGAAGATAACGCCATGTCTACCTGCACATCTCGGCATGAACTCTCCAGCGCCTCCTTTAGCTGGGAAATATAGTCTTTGTTTTCTTTCACCAGTGCAGTCAGAGCTGAATCTCTCTCTTTCCACACTTCCCATTCTTTCATCATCTCCTGTTGGGCTCGATCCCGCTCAGCAAGCTCTACACGCAGGTGCTATTTGAAGATACAAAACATTGATTGATTTTTGTCTCAAATAGAATTCCAGGCTAAATATTTGGGAAACTAAAACCCACTGCAAATTGAGAACCCTGTTTTCTGTATAAGAGACATCAATGCCTCATTTACTCTCCAGTGAATAGCATTCATGGATAATAGCAGCAGTTACTAACCAAGTGATTAAGTAAACACTATGTGTGTACCATTGAATAAGTGCACTGTTTGCTTGACTCACATTAATAACATCCTGGTTACACTGGAGCACAGTGTTGAGCGTGATGAAGTCTCTGTCTCGCTCTCTGCCAGCGTCTCTCATAGCCTGCAGCTGTTTCTCCAGGGCTTTCTCTCTCTCGCTCACCTCAGACAGCTGGGCCTCCAGGACTGCCTGATTAAAACATTGACATAGAAATAAATAAGGACTATGGAATAATGTGCATCCAGTGTTACCTGGACCAAGCAAACACACAAGTGCTCTTGTACTCATGTTAATTACCCAACACAGAGACCCAGCCAAAACTCACATTGACTGGGTGTGTTCGCCAGAGCTTCGCTGTATGCTGTCTGTGTAGTTGTGCTATGCTTGTAAGAGTCAAAACACCAGATAATATAGTAAAACTACATAAAATGAAGGTGGTTGATACTGGAATAAAACAAACAATACCATTTGGGTCAGTAAGATTTCTAAAATTTCTTTGCAAGAAGTATCTTATGTTGTTCACCTTCAATTTTCTAATCAAAAATATAGTAATGGTAATATTGTAAAATATTACAATTAAAGTGGTTTTCTATTTTAATATTTTAAAATTGAATTTATTCCTCTGATGGCAAAGATGAATCTTCAGTGGTGTCACATGATCCTTCAGAAATCATTGTAATATGTTTGTTTGGAACTCAAGAAACATTTCTTATTACAATCAATGTTGAAAACATTCAACATTGTTGTGCTGTTTAATATTTTTTGTGGAAACCATGATACATTTACAATTTTCTTTTCATGAATAGAAAGCTCAAAAGAACAGTAAAGTAAGTATTTAATTCTTTCAAAGAAAATTATTTTTATACATATATACATACACACATTTTTGAAAGGATTAAATACTTTACTGTTTTTTTCCTATTTATTATTAGATGCTGTCAAGATGAAAATCATAGGTCATAAAGTGACTAAATAATGGTTTCATTCACTTCTAAATAATGGTACAATTTTTATTATATGATCAGATTGTTAGTCTATAGTGATTAATTATAATGATCTTAATTTAGGAACAACAGAAGTCTGAGCAATCTTCACTTCAAAACTCATTCTCAGTCAGACCTCACCTCACGTTCACTGCGTGTATCAGTCACTGCGCTGACCAGTTTTTTGGTGAGTTTGTCAGTGTCCTGTGATTCCAGCCCCTGCTCAGCACACAGCTTCTGGATCAAAGTCACACATTCCTGAAGAGAGGAGATCACACAGTTCACTGACACATTCGTGACCTCCACACAATCTGTTTTTATCCTGAATCTGTAATGAGTTCATCAATTCAGTACTCACCTGGATTACATTCTCTCGGCTGTGCAGCGATTGGCTGAGACTCTCTATGAGGTCATTTTTATTCTTCAAACTGGTCTGTGTGGCAAAACAGATCAGATAGGTATTAGTCTCACAAACAGGCATCATTCCCAGCTAAATGACTCCATGTCATGCCTGAGGGAGAGTTCATGGCATTGTGACTCCTTATGACTGCATTCCACTAGTGTTATATAACTGCTATCAGCTCACACTAGTGAGCAACCATTCAATAGCTCCTACCCAGCATGCACCAGCGCTATGAAATTACAGCACTCTGTAAAATGCCGAATTAAGGTAGATCATAATATTTGTACACTTTATGTAAAAGCACAAAGTCACTGCATTATATAACACACCAAATTCATTAACTATCTAAATTACTGATAATATGTCTGTTGTTCCATCTTCCCTAGTTGTCTTTTTAAATGATGTTATCTTATGTTGATGTTAATACTTATGCAGTATTATTTTGGTATTATTTATATACTATTATAATATTTATTAACATTTTAAATTAGCTTCTATTTATATTTTCCGTTTTCATTTTACATTTATTTGAATTTTAGTAATTTAATTTTTAGTAATATGTTTTTTGTCCTTTTTACTAGTTTTTTAAATTTATTTATATTTAAATTTTTTTAAAGTAATACCACTTAAACATTAGAAATGCTGCCTTGGCAAACTTTTTTCCTTTTTTTAAATTTAAGTTTCTCATATTTATATTTATTTCTCCTTTATTTTAATTAAAAAAATATTTAAGAGTTTATCTACCGTTCAGTCATCAGAATCCAAACAAATTTCTTTTTAGGAAACATTTTGCTTTTAAAAGTGTTTGTGTTGTCTTTCTAAATAAATGTAACTTTGATTTTTTGTTATCTAATTCAATAGAATTCATACATTAATTGTAGCTTAAATGTCTAAACACATGATCACGCCATTGTATAAATTCATTCTTCATGTATTTTAATGCTGTCAAATGATTAAATCGCATCTAAAATTAAAGTTTTTGTTTACATAATAAATGTGTGAGTACTGTGTATTTATTATGTATATATAAATACACACATACAGTATATATATA
>JAFVLL020027199.1:0-59802 GCA_021397915.2 Tor tambroides | reverse complement strand
TATATATATATATATATATATATATATATATATATATATATATATATATTGAAAATATATACACAGTACACATACATATATTATGTGAACAAAATCGTTTGACAGCACTAATGTATTTGTGTATTTAGCTGAAAATATAAAATATTTAATACACAATGAAGACTGAAAGAGAGAAAATCACATCAAAATGCAGTAGCTGACAAGCCTGTTATGAAAGAAAGCCTAAGGCAAACTCCTCTGGTCTGGGAAGATTCCTGGAGGAGGTGTGTGTGTGCATGTGTGTGTGTGTGTGTATACACACCTCTCTACATGGGCAAACCCAAACACTATCTTTTTAAAAACATCCACACACCTTCTGTAATATACCCTATATAAGGCATCATTTGCAAAAAGTCAACAAAAAGATTAGGAGAGGGTGTGCCTCAGATGTGCCGTGCTAAGCCTCTTAAACACAATGCACACAGTGCACATGATCGCTTGAAACACCCATGCCATTTAACTTAATTATCCCAGCCTCGTCTTACTTACCACTTGCGGGGACTTCAACTGCTTGGCAGGAGCATCGGTTGTTGATTTGTTGGCGTCCTTGAGCTGTGCCTCCAGAGTTCTGATGCGAGCCTGAGCTTGAACGAGTTGTTCACGCAACTGCTTCACAGCATGATGCACCCTACCTGCGGATGCCTAAAAAGAGAGAGAAAAAAAAATGAACCAAATAGGTTGAAAAACAGGGTGACACGTCTAAAACAGTCTGATAGTCCTCACCTCTCTTTGCAATGGCATAAAGTCGTCTTTTAGCTCAGTCAGGATGTCATCGTTCTCTTCTTCAAACTCATCCACCGTCCCGTTGTCGCCCTCTCCAAAATTCAGGACCCTCACTAACCCCACTTTCAGTCCCACCTCATCCTTCCCATTCTGCACATCCCCTTTGTGCAACACAGGAATGCGACTTCCAGCAGGTGACCTCACTGGCTTTCCTTCAATTCTCCTTAACTCTTTGAAAACGGTGTCTATAATGGCCGAATGCTCTTCTGGCCAATCAAACGGATCGTTGCCGTCTAAAGAGTCCAACGACTGAACGGAGGTAGTGCGGGATCGAGATCGCAAAGAATGACAGGAACCAGACAGCGAGGCGGGGCTTGATCTGACAGACGGCACTTTCGACCAGTGAAGAGGCATACTGCAGGATTTTTCTCGAGAGAGGCCCAATGATGTGAAGGCTTGATCGGGCAAGTGACGTGGAATCCCACAAACAGACTCGTAGTCCGAGTCGGACACCCTCAAGGAATCGCAACACTCACACATCTTGCCTTTCTGACACCTTTTCCCCGTTCTCCTATAGTACGGACACGACTCGGCTTTCTCAGACCACCATTCATACTCAGAAAGGGCCATGTTGTCCCTCAGCATTTCTCTGTATCCTTCCCCTACGGAATCCTTCCGGTCCCCTTCATCCTCACTGGAGCTTCCGTTTCTCCTGGAGGTAGACGGGTGGCGCTGATCGTATATGCTTCGCACCCATCGCCTGATCTTGTCCCGTTCCTGAGTGAGTTTCTGGAGTCTCTCGCTCGACAGCACTCGGACTCGGGCGATGACGGTGTCAAACTTGAAAACTCGTTCCAGAACGGACACACACTTGCCACATACAAACTCACCCTGATTGCTCCCACGTGGTACAGGCTGCTCTAATATATGCGTCAGCACACAGAGCAGGTCGATTCCTTTCGTGGGGGTGAGTAGCCCACGAGACTTCGAGAGCGAACGGGAAGAGCTGAGTGATAAAGTGCTGCCTATAAATAAAAGATAAAAAAAATCATATACTTAATTATAATCGAACATGCAATATTATGCAATATTAAAACATACACAGCACTTTAATGGCTTCAGTAATTAAAATTAATTATACAGAAATGTGCATTTTTATTCTCTGTTTTATTTTGAAATGTATACAGTAATGTAATTAGGCATGTTCTCTGCCGGTCATACCCCATGGGCTGCTCTGTGCCGATCTGGGCAAACTTCCCTTGCTAGAAAAGTCTGTCGGCGTCTGAGGTTGAGCCCCCTTTCTGTTCTGACCTGCATACAGCCATCGCCGCTGGTTACCTTGCAGGTCACTCCCACAGATGCGGCATCCTTCACTTTTACCTCGAGTAGTCATCATAACCAGGTGCAGCAGGTGCCCTATAATAATAATAATAGTGCAATACAATAATGATAAATAGTTCAAAAACAATAAAAACAATCTCTAAAAAAAAATTCTCAAAACATTCTTTGAAAATTGTCATTGAGTGTTTCATTGAAAAAAAATGATATAGCATGATACTGGCATCTGAGGAGCGTCTACAATTATATATATACACACTTTACACACCTGTGTAAATCTATCAGTAGTTCACTGTTGTCCTTTGGCTGGGGTGGATCCGGTGAACGAGAGCTCACTCTCCCCTACTGACAGTCTCAATGTTTACACGGGCTGGACACATCGGCCTTGAGCCCTAAACACAAGTATAAAACAAAATTCATGTGTTTATTGAAGACTTTAATTGGACACCACGCTAGCATAGTTCAGCCAAAACTCAAATTTATGTAATCATTTACTCACAATGTTTAATGTTGTTCTAAACCTGAATAACTTGCTGTTTTACCTGGAACACAAAAGGAAATGTCAAACACAACGTTAAGTAAGTGACTGACAGCCAGTCACCATTTATTTTCTTTTAAGTTTTTTCCATACAATAAAAGTGAATGGTGACTGAGGCTGTCAGTCTGCCTAACATCTCCGCTGTTCCTTACAAGCCTGTAACAACATCAGGTGAATAAATGGTGACAGAATTGTGTTTTTTTGGGTGAACTATTCCTGTCAATCAGATCTATGAAAACTAGCACGGGCTCTTTTATTTTAACGCGCAGCTTAAAAACTCAAATAAATTATGTAAATAAGTGACGCGTTGGCAGAGAACTTTCCATACGATGACTAATCACAGTAACTCTCTCTTTAGCTCTCCGTGTGCTCATTCAAAAATGATTTTAAACCACTATCACAGCGCTTAAAACGCGATTAACTGCTGCTGATATAAACCCACGCGAAACTGACTTTTGGCTCCCGGAATGTCAGATTGACCCTGCAGAGGACAAAACATGATACGATAGACCAAACAACTCTTTAACACTGCCGTCAACTGACCTGATAAGTTACGAGAAACGAAAATATCCCATTACAATCACAAACCGACAGATAAAGTCGCTTACCGAAGCTCAGGAAGTGTCCTTAGGTCTCGAGCAGAAGCTCTCGCGCGTCCAAACCAGAGTGGCAGCCGCCGCGCGCCGCTCTACCTTGCCGACGTCATCATAAATACCTGTTTCAGCACGCAGCTGCGTGGCGCACTCCAGCTGTTGGCACAGTCATGCGCATGCGGTAATATATGTTATAAATTATTATAACACTAGTATTTCCACCAGCTAAGAAAATGGCTTTAAGTCAGTTATTTCTATGTTTTGATGTAGTGTGTCAGCAGGAAATATCAGTTTACATTTCCAAACATTCATTTTGCTATTAATTGTAATAATCCAGTGAGGTGTTTGTTTGCACAAGTCTGAAACAGCCAGTGCTCCACACAGAGATCTGATCTCATCATCATCCAGTCTGTCTGGAATGACATGAAGAAACAGAACAAACTGAGACAGACTAAATCCAGAACTGTGGCAATGTCTCCAAGAGACCTACCTGCAAAGCTACCTGAAAACTATGTGCAAGTGGACCTCGGGCAAAAGCTGCTTTAAATGCAAAGGATGGTCACACCAAATGTTGATTTAATTTTTTTACATTTATCTATTTATGACATTATTTTTGACAGCATCCTCATTTTACAGAATTTTTACACAAGTGCCTAAAACTTTTCACAGTACTGTAGCTTTGCAGGTAGGTTTCTTGAAGCATCTTGGAGACGTTGCCATATATATATATATATATATATATTTCAACATATATTTCAAAGTGGAAAAGTGTTCTGTGGTCAGACGAGTTCAAATTTGACATTCTTGTTGTAAATCACGGATGCCGTGTCCTCCGGGCTAAAGAGGAGGGAGACCTTCCAGCGTGTTGTCAGGATTCGGTTCAAAAGCCAGCATCTCTGATGGTATGGGGTGCATAAGTGGGCAGCTTCAGTATGGGCAGCTTGCATGTTTTGGAAGGCACTATGAATGCTGAAAGGTATATAAAGGTTTTAGAGCAACATATGCTCCCCTCCAGACGACGTCTATTTCAGGGAAGGCCTTGTGTATTTCAGCAGGACAATGCAAAACCACATACTGCAGCTATTACAACAGCATGGCTTCGTAGAAGAGTCCGGGTGCTGAATTGGCCTGCCTGCAGTCCAGATCTTTAACCTATAGAGAACATTTGGTGCATCATTAAACAAAAAATACATCAAAGATGACCACAAACTCTTCAGCAGCTGGAAACCTATATCAGGCAAGAATGGGACAAAATTCCAACACCAAAACTCCAGAAACTCATAACCTCGACGCCAAGACGTCTTCAAACTGTTTTGAAAAGAAGAGGAGATGCTACACCAGGGCTGTCCAAACTCAGTCCTGGAGGGCCGGTGTTCTGCAGAGTTTAGCTGCACCTGAAGCAGCTAATCAAGCTCTTACTAGGCATTCTAGAAACTTCCATGCAGGTGTGTTTAGGCAAGTTGGAGCTAAACTCTGCAGGACACAGGACAGCCCTGTGCTACACCATGGTAAACATGCCCCTGTCCCAACTATTTTGAGACCTATAGCAGGCATCAAATTTGAAATGAGCTCATTTTGTGCATAAAATTGTAAAATTTCTCAGTTTAAACATTTATGTTATCTATGTTCGATTGTGGATAAAATATTGGCTCATGTGATTTGAAATTCTTTTAGTTTTCATTTTATTCAAATTTAAAAAAACGTCCCAACATTTCCAGAATTCGGGTTGTATGTGTGTATATATATATATGAAGAGTTCATTTGCAAAAACAGATAACTCTGTTTTTAACAGTTATCAGAAATCATGTTTTTTCATTGTGCATTCCAATTAATCTCAGTCCAATGCGTTTTTGCAAATAAACTCTTCATATATATATATATATATATATATATATATATATATATTTATAGCCCAACTTGGAGAAATAGCCCTTGACAAACACATTTTTGCAATGATCATTTCATTTTTTTAATAACAATTTAATAATTTATTTTAGAATTTAATTTATTAAAACTGAACATTAGACTTGCATTATCTCTGGTGGCAGGACAGAATAACTTTCTTACAGTATTCAAACTGATTTGACATAAATAGAAAATAACTAGAAAACTATATATTAGAAAATCAATCATTATAAATTATCACATTATGTTAACAAAAAAATAAAAAATCTTAGGTAATTAATAAGTGTACAATCATAATCTACGTGAGACATGATTACATTGAGGATTGTGCGTATGCATGTAACAAGATCAGTTTCCTTTTTTCGGTCTCCTTAGATTAGGTGAGCCACTTGTCTATGCAGTTCTTGTAGACTGTGAGGTTTGAATGCCAGGATGTATGGTGTACACCAGGGACGACACACTTGACCATGGCTCCTTCTGAGTTCAGTGTTTTCAAGCCAAAAGCATCTCTTAGATACCACTGGGGAAAGTGGAAAAATGGTTAGGACAACTAAACCGCACCACTAAATTCAAACCATTAAAAGATTAGTTCACCCAAAAATGAAAATCTGCTGAAAACCCACCCTCAGGCCGTCCAAGATATAGATGAGTTTATTTCTTCGTAAGAACAGATTTGGATAAATTTAGCATTACATCACTTGCTCTCCAGCAGATCGTCTGCAGTGAATGGGTGCCATCAGAATGAGTCCAAACAGCTGATAAAAACATCACAATAATCTACACGACTCTTATAATCCTCATGACTTTTTCACATGGAAATGGTGCTTGATCTGTGCATATTTCTCTCCTGATTCAGACAAGACGACTTTTTCACTAGAGAAAGCAATATTATAAATAGAGGTCTTTATCCAGATGCAACGATTTGAAGTTAAAAACATCTTAATGATGGATTTGTTTCTCACAAACATGCAACTTTTTACTTCACGATAGTAATTGATGGACTGGGGTCATGTAGATTCTCATTCTGACGGCACCCATTCATTGCACAGGATTAATTAGTGAGCAATTGATATCATGCTAAATTTCTCCAAATCTGTTTCGATAAAGACACAAACTCACCTACACCATGGATTGCCTGAGAGTGAGTACATTTCTTGAACTATTCCTTTAACAAACGATACTAAATAAAAATAAAAGTAGTTTTAAAAATGATTATAGGAATGAATGTATCCACTCACATCCTGCTTTTCCATCTCAACCACAGTTTCATTACTGTCATAAAACCCAAAAATACTGTGGGGGAAAAAGAGATAAACTGTAAAAAGATATGAAATGACTTTTTTATGTTTTATTCAGGGACTGGATTTTAGAGATTGCAAACATGCTCTAAAA
Source organism: Tor tambroides (assembly GCA_021397915.2). NCBI lineage: Eukaryota > Metazoa > Chordata > Actinopteri > Cypriniformes > Cyprinidae > Tor > Tor tambroides. Next base: position 53,274 of record JAFVLL020027199.1, on the reverse strand, counting down.
ATCCACCACATAATCCTATAAGACCTTTTGAAGTTAAAACGTGACTCTACATATTTCTCATATTCATTCCAGTCTGCTAAACTGCAACACATTAACCCTTTACCAGTAAGTAAGACTCTGATGATTTCTAACTCTGACAAACTTTAGATGCTCAATATCACGTGATGAAATATTTGCAGAGACCTTGACTCCCATGGTGTAATAACACCGTCATCTTGTCCACCGATCAGCACCAGCGTCTGTATGCGCAGGAAGCTGTCTCGCCACGCTGGAAGGGAACAGCAGCATACAACACAACTCAAGGCCACGGAATTGAAAGTGCACAAACAACCCAAGCGAAAGCTGTCATCTGAGCAGCACATAAACGCAGGTTAGCAAAAGCCATGTTGTCTGAAATTACCTGTTGAATTGGCATGCTCTATTTCTCCATTGAGTGGGGCGAGATAGATGCTTCTGTTTAAGTATCTCTCTCTTTGGTGTGGATCTACAGAGGGTATAAAAAGACAGAGAAGGATGTGCTGTGAATCAAATGAAATGCAGAACAGTGATTTGCACGAAAGGGTCACATCCACTTACCATTCCAGTAGTTGCAGATAGATATCCTTTGTCCCCATGTAGTGTAACAAAAATGGTACAGTCTTGACTTGATAAATTTAGGGAAAAAATATTTCAGATAAGACGAATCTGTAAAAGCATGGACAAAACACTTACAAGGTCTTCTTTAAAGAAAAGAGATGTTGTGGTGTGTGTAATGTAGGGAGGACAGGACCGACTGACCTCCATACTGGCCAGCTAGTGGTGAAGACAAGAATATCAGAGAGTGAACATTGTGTGTCGGCAGGGTTGCAAGAATTCCTCGACATATCAATCCACCTTTGAAAATATGATATAAAAAACAGTTAAACAGTGCCGTTCAAAAGTTTGGAGTCAGCACAATTTTTTTTTCTCAAAAGAAATTCATATTTTTATTTAGCAAGGATGCATTAAATAGATCAAAAGTAGATCAAAAATTCAGCTTTGCCATCACAGGAATAAATTACACTTTAAAATATATTAAAATAGAAAACAGTTATTTTAAATTGAAATATTATTTCAGAATATTACTGTTTTTACTGGATTTTGCTTAAATAAATGCAGCCTTGGTGAGAATACTCTTGCAAAAGGAAAGGTTACTGGAAAATATAACATCGATATCAGTGATATGTTCATGCATAAGAAGATGCATAACATGCAGTTTAGAGTGGCATATGTCAAAAATGATTGTGTTATCATTTATGTTACACCATAAGATAAGCTTTTACAATGGACAAATCCAATGTTCTGTTGACCTAAAGTTCTGTGAGCATACTAATTTCAAAAACAAAAACTTTTGAATGGTGTATATGTAACAAATGTCTTATTAGATATGAGTTTAGATGACCTTGTGAGAAGCAGATGAGATGGACACCATCATCAGCGCTCTCCATGATGGGTCTGATGGCCTCTCTGAATCCATCTACCTGTTGCCACAGTGGCTTCATACTAGCAATGTAGTCGTAAAGGGCTAGTGTGGTCACATTGGTACCTGGATGAGACTAAAACACAGTAGAAAACAGAAGTTGGTGAGTTTCATCCTGAAAAAGGAGAACTATGTGCCAAATGTAGTGAACCGTAAGATGGAACTGAAACAACTTAAAAAATGTTATGCAATTCTAATTCAAAATTTGGTTGCTTAGAACTTAGATTGTGATTTTTTTTTTTTTTAAATGTGCTTTTTCTGCATTTTGTTTTTCTGCAGTTTTTGACCTAAAACTTACTTATTTAAAAATGTAGGTTGAAAACTAATAACTACAGAAACTCAAAAACTAAAAAATACAGAAAAAACACCTTTTTAAAATCACAATATAGCGAATGTAATATTTAAAATATAATTTAAAAATACAAATAGAAGTGCATCAGTCATTTTACTTAAACTAAAAAGGCCTAAAAAAAATTCTGTTAAATAAATAAGATGATCTTACCTGATTGATAAATTTAGCCAAAATCTCAAACTGTCTGGGTCCATCTAATATCCCGTGAACAATAATTACTGGTCTGTATCCCATGACGGAAGACAGCAGAAATACAGCCCATATAACAACACATGGTCTGCAGCCATCAGGCATCAATCCCCCCATAAAGGCAAATATCTCTCAATAATCTATAAATCGAAACCAAATATTTTTCTTTAATCAAAATTATACTAGGTACCAAGCATACTAGTCTAACGATGGCCAGAGTCTCTGCCAAAAGATTTGAGGCTCTATCGAGATGTTTATAACTGGTAAGTTGTTCCGCATGTGATGTTTTGTCACAGTCGAGGTGATGCTTATATAGACCGCTTCCTCTCTCTCACCAGATGATATGGTTAATCGGAAATGCAAGAATTTCATATTACCACAAGATAATATATCACATTGTTTACATATACTTTTTTGAATGCAAGTTATATCGCTGATACAAGAGTTTCTGCAAAGACCTCAACACTTTTTAACTTTCTGAGCACTACATCTATTAAAGCTACCCGTCACTGATTAGACTAAAATACATCGTTTCAATAAACATATTGAACATTCATTACAAAATATACATACAATTTTTAAGCACATTTTTTATGTCTTATTTAGGCATTAAATTACGCATTCGTTTTATTATGAAGTGCATGCGACACGTCCACCGGAAAATATAACGATTCATATTGTAAGAATGACACGTCTGGTGCTTTAACGCTTTAAATCTGTACTTGTATTTTGACAGGAATCATATATGTTCGTTTTGTGCCGCAAACGAGACAGGATTCAAATATCATGGTTCAGTGGAAACAGTTCTACACTAAAATATGTAAACGTTACAGTCTGTTGTCTCAAAGCATTGGTGCATGAAATAAAATCCAGCCAGTAACATCTATCTAATCTAACTAATCTTTTTATCTAATAATCACAAATAATAATTCCGATTTGCGCTGGGAAAAGTAACATGTACCATGTGGCCACGCTGACTGTTTCATTGACGATTTGGGCGATTATTAAATTTTCACGAGAATGATTAAAATCCATCTTAGCAGAACAGTTAGCGGCAACTACAACGTCTGACCAATTTCATATTAATTACCTCTGTACTCGCTTATTTTGTGTCTATTGCCAGACCACGTCTGAACGTTTTACTCAGACTTTTATTTTGACAGGTCGCGCTCAGAACGTAGTGACCTGGAAGTAGTGTTAATGTTTTCGTAGGAGAGAGCGTGTGGAGACGCTACACTAACGTAAGTCTGAAGTTTTTTCTGAATTATGATGCAGCTATGTTTGTATTGTTTATGTGCATAAAACACAAATCGGACTGTACACGTGCGGTTTATTTCATGGGCATAAGTCTTCTGAGTATATCAATAAATAAAAAGAATTAAGTGTCCGCTGTTGACCTGCTGTTAATTTCTATTCTCTGTATCGGAAAATAACAGTCTCAGCTTCTACAGAATTTTTATTGTACACATAAGTTTCAATTTAAATAAGATTTGACGTCTTATTTTAATGAAATTATGAATTCGAGTTTGGTCACGGACAGTTGCGCTTAGATTGCTGTGTTATCTGGTGATTCACATTATAATATGGTGAAATCTTTGTTGATACAGTCTTGTGTAAAACTATATGTGTTGTGTTCTTGTGCACAGTCATAATGGCCAATCTGGAACAGTGGGTTAGTGACCAGCTCCATGACATCCTGGGTTTGAGTGACCGATATGTGGCCCAGTTCATGATCGGTCTGGTGAAGAAGTCTTCTGGACCTCAGGACTTTGTGGCTCGGCTTCAGCAAACCGGAACCATTGATATTGATCAAAGAATCACAGCGTTTGCACATGAGCTGTACAACAAAGTAAGTGTTTTCACTCAGTACGTTTAATAAAATTCATAAATTAAGATATACATTTACATATCTATGTAATGACCTTCCATTTCAGGCTCCCAAAAAACATGTGGCAGAAAAACCTGCCCGGGCGGTGGAACGACAAGTCATGGAAATGGAGAGAAAGAACAGAACCTACACTCTTCTGGAGGACAGTGAGAGTGATGGAGAGACGGCCAGAGAAAAAGGAAAAGAGAAGAAAAGTAAAGACCGGGACAAAGGAAAGAAGAGAAAACACCTCAGACAGAAACGAGATGAAAGTTCATCATCCGGTGAAGAGGACAGCAAAAAGAGGTAATTATGTTGCGCTTTCAGTCTTTTAGATGCTGCGGATCCCCAAATATGAAGATCCTTCCATATGAAGAGATGTGAAAAAATATTATTATAAATGAAAATTTTTTTTTGAATATATTTAGTTTCTATTAAGTTACATTGGTAATTTTCCTACTCATTGTAGTACTGTACCATTAGATGTATTTTATTTATTTATTTTTACATTTACATTTTTTTTTTCTCTAAATATTTACACCAAAACCTAGCACTCCCTTGTGGCTCCCTGTGTGTCCCTGGACCCCAGTTTGAAAATCCCTGGGCTAAAAGGCTTTAAATTTGGCTCATTCAATCAGAAAGTGACAACTATCCATTTCATTATTGTGCTTTTGTTCTCAATGGTTTCTCTTGTTTGTTCTTTGACTCTTTCAGCACTAAAGTCATGGACGAGCCAAAAAAAGCTGCTAAAGAAGAGGAGGAGGAAGAATGGGAGCGGGAAGAGAGAGAGAGACTTCAAGATCTGGAAGAGAGGGATGCATTTGCTGAACGAGTGAAACAGAAGGACAAAGACAAGACAAGACACATACTTGAGAGAAATGACAAAAAGGTAATGCAAAACAAGATCTTACTACAATAAAATAATGTGTACTAGTTTCTTATTGATGGATCTCTGCATGATCTGGGAAAACATGAGGGCTAATGTTCTGCGTTGTCTGTTTTCATCTTCTCAGGCTTATGAGGAAGCTCAAAAAAAACTCAAAATGGCTGAAGAGGATCAAAAGAAAATGGTGAGGAAGTCTTTAATTGTACTTGCATGCACAAAAAATGTTCTGTTGTTAATTGGAAATTTGATAATGTAAACTTGTTTACCTGAATAATACAATATTCCAGTTTCTGTAGATCTGTATGAAGCTACGGTGATATCTGGTAACATTCAGTGTGGTCTCTTCAGCTTCCAGAGTTAAGGAAACAGTCACGTCGGCAGTATCTGAGCAAAAGAGAGCAGGAGAAGATTGATGACCTCGAGGCTGAAATTAAGGACGAGGAACACCTCTTCTCAACTCAGAACCTCACAGATCGGGAAAAGAAAGATCTAGATTACAAGCGGCAGGTCAGAGACCTGGCCCAGGACTACAAGAAAGCTGGAGCGAAAGAAAAAGAGGAGAGAAAGAACAGATACTACATGCCAGAGGAGAAAAGAAACAAGGTACGTCTACATGATGAGCTACAGGGGGATTATGAGATATTTTAATACAAAATAACAGGACTGGGATATTTAAATCAGTTGCTATTAAATTGAAAAAGTGACTTATTTTAAAAGTGAAACTTTTATAATGCTAAAAAAAGATTTCTGTTTCAGAACAACGCTGTTCTTTTAGAACTTCTATTCATCAAAGCAGAAAATCAGAATATTAGAGTGATTTCTAAAGCATCATGTGACACTGAAGACTGGAATAATGATGCTGAAAATTAAGTTTGCATCACAAGAATAAATTCCATTTTAAAATGTATTGTAATAGAAAACAGTTACTTTAAATTGTAATAATGTTTCACAGTATTACTGTTTTACTGTATTTTTGTTCAAATAAATGGAGCCTTAATAAGCGTAAGAAACTTTCAAAGACATAAAAAACATCTTATCAGACCTTTGAACAGTAGTGTATATCACACATATATTTGTTTAGCTGGAAATTCATACAAATATTCTTTATTTTAAATAACCATGAAGTAATTTATTTGACATACTTTATTATTAAAATATTGTTTTTCTCTTATCCTATTTGTTCCTTCCTTTCAGTCCATTCCTCAAAAAGACATGGACCTGGAGTTTGAAGAGACTCCCAGAGAGGGAGGTGGGGAGCAGGGCCGCTGGGAGGAGGCGAGAGTGGCCACTGCCACCCTGCAGTTCGGGGCCAGAGAAGAGCGGGAACGCCGGATAAAGGAGGAGCAGGAGAAGTACCAGCTCATTTTAGAGGAAGAGGAGATGATCAACTTCGTCAGCACGGCCATTACTATGAAAGGAACACTCTCAGAAATGGTTAACATCACTGAAAACTGAGACACCGTGCATTCATTATATTTCCATGTCTTTAATATAAGAAGTAATAACAATATTGTATCTTCCTGTTTTCTTCAGGAAAGTGAACCGGAGTTATCACAAGCTGAGAAGCAGAAGCAATCCATCCAGGAAGTGAGACGCAGCCTTCCCATCTTTCCTTACAGAGAAGATCTTCTCGCTGCCATCAGAGACCACCAGATCTTGGTCATAGAGGGTGAAACCGGATCTGGCAAGACCACCCAGATCCCTCAGTATCTCCAGGAAGATGTACGTAATTGTTATAAAAAATATTTATTGGCAAATAGTAGATTTTTGTGGATCCAATACTGGTTCATGTGCCTTTCTTCACACAAGAATATAAAGTATCAGAAACATGCAGGGCCTCTTTTTTATCTTTATTGGGGTTTGGAGCTAAAGTTTGATGTGTGAGCATCAACATTAGCTATATTTCCATTACATATACTATTTATTTTTTTGTGCTCAAAAACAATAAAAAAAGTTGCATTTCTTGATTGTTTTGTCTTTTCATTATCAGGGTTACACTAACGGAGGAATGAAGATTGGCTGTACTCAACCTCGAAGAGTGGCAGCCATGTCTGTAGCAGCCAGAGTCGCACAGGAAATGAGTGTCAAACTAGGAAATGAGGTCATAATCCATCTGTGAATTTTTTTTTTTTTTTTTTTTTTTTTTTGAATATGTGATTTTATATATGACGAGCCTTCAGATTTGCCACTGTGTTTGTGAACATATGAGAAGTTAGAGTATTTGCATACCTGAACATTGTGCTTTTTATATGTGGCAAATTTGTAGTTTTTTGATCAGCTATGTTGTCATATTTTCCATAGGTGGGCTACAGCATCCGTTTTGAGGACTGTACATCAGAACGCACTATCCTGAAATACATGACTGACGGCATGTTACTCAGAGAGTTTCTTACAGAGCCCGACCTCGCCAGCTACAGGTAAAAACTTATCTTACAGAATTAATATTTTTGACAGTTTAAAATATGACTGCCAACATTGCTTTCATTATTGCCTGTTTTTCTGTGATCAGTGTGATCATCATCGATGAGGCCCACGAGCGAACATTACACACAGACATCCTCTTCGGTCTAATCAAAGACATTGCACGTTTCCGCCCTGATCTGAAGGTTCTGGTGGCCAGCGCCACTCTGGACACAGAGCGCTTCTCCTGCTTCTTTGATGATGCACCAGTATTTAGGATTCCAGGTCGTAGGTTTCCCGTGGATATCTACTACACAAAGGTAATGGAACGTGATTTCAGTTTGTCATACAATGACACATATTTGGGGTGTAATGTAATGTATTGTATATTCAATTGTGCATGTTTATTTTTATATTTAGATGAACTCACTACCTACTAATGCTCATTAAAGTTAATCTTTATAAAAGAAAAAAAATAATAAAACTGTTAAATGTAATCTTTAACATTAATTCCATTTTCATGTAATGTTTCTCAGACATGGTGTCAAAATCCAGTGATTTATCTGATCGAATTTTGCCTTAATTTATACGTTGCATATTGTTAATATCATTGGTCTTTTGTTTCAGGCTCCGGAGGCCGACTACCTGGAAGCATGTGTTGTGTCAGTGCTACAGATCCATGTCACTCAGCCGGCTGGAGACGTACTGGTCTTCCTCACAGGACAGGTCAGTCCTTGGCACTCAGTCTGTTTATGGTTCATATTTCCTTTATGGATGGACATGAGTTTATCTATCAATACATAAATCTATTAAGAGTAGCTGTGTTGCATCTGAGTCTCGATGTAGCAGTAAAAATTTTTACTATCAAACACGATCAATTTTTCCCTTTGTCACAGTCACCTCTGGCTGGTTGATTGTAACATGCATTTTCTATAAAGCTGCTTTGAAACTATATGTATTGTGAAAAGCGCTATACAAATAAACGTAAAATTAAATTTAAAAAGTAGCTGATTTTGTTATACATATTTTAATTTTTTACATTTAAATCAGGTATATTTAAATATATATTTATAATATATTGTTTATATTGGTAACAAGGGTGTCAGAGGTGTTATATTGGAGCTGCAGCGCAACTAACAAACATGTTAACTGCACTAAAGCTATTTAAGGGGGTAATTTTTAAAAAAACTATAATATATTATGATATTATTTTATAATGTATAAATATATAAAATGCACTAAATATGTCAAATAAAAAAATACTTTGCTTGTCGAAATGGAAAAGCTGTGATGAGCCAGAAAGATGTAATGTTCTGGTATTTGTGTATTATGTATATCGGGACAGTTTGTGGATCATCAATTGTGTTGATGATATTTATATTGGTAATATTGACATTTCCTGTGTCCTCTGGTGTTGCAGGAGGAGATCGAAGCGTGCTGTGAACTTCTACAGGAGAGATGTCGGAGACTGGGCTCAAAGATATCTGAACTCATTGTTCTGCCCATCTATGCCAACTTGCCTTCAGACATGCAGGCCAAGATCTTCAATCCCACTCCGCCTGGAGCACGCAAAGTAAGAACACGTTCCCTTTGTCATCCAGCAGGGGGCAGCATGTCTGTTGAAATCTTTGGAAGAATGCACATATTTACTTGTAAATTTATTCTTAGCTGATGCTTTTATCCAAAATAAAATCAAACAAACCAGACTGATGCAAATTCTTATGGAAATATTTGTCTTTATTTTATTTGATCATCTTGATAAATATGCTAAACTCTGAATATGAATTTCTTTAGTGACTGTGTGTGGTGTTTTTGGGCTACAGGTTGTGGTGGCCACAAATATCGCAGAGACGTCTCTCACCATCGACGGCATCATCTACGTTATTGATCCAGGTTTCTGCAAACAAAAGAGCTACAATGCAAGAACAGGAATGGAATCTCTGATTGTCACTCCCTGTTCACGAGTAAGACAAGCTTCTAGCAACAACATTGATCTGTGAAGCGTGCAGAGGACCCAAAATTGTTAGACAAGTCATTTAGATTTACAAATGATTTATAAATGTAACAAAATGTAGTTTTATTCATTTATTATTGTTGTTAGTATTAATCATTATTAATAATGAATTATTATAAATAGCATCAGTAATAAAAATTATTTGCTTTCTTGATTATTGCTAATAGTTATAAGTACAAATAATTTATTATAAAAAAATACAAACTGTTATTTTTTAGTAGTAGTAGTATCAGTATCATCAATAATATTCATAATAAAATAATAACATTATTATATTATAATATAATAATACAATTAATGATTATATTGTATATAGCAATATATAGCAACAATAATAATTATTACGAATCAGTATAACTATTAATTAATACATTAATATTATTAATAAATAAAATTAATTATTATCAATAATAATAATAAGAAGAAGAACCTTAATTATCACATCATGTAAATTTATTTTTTTATGAGACAGGAGCTTAGCTTGACATTTGAATCTTGAGTCACTCATTTAAGTCTCATGAATTTTTTTTTTTTGAGGAAAAAATAGTTATGCTTTTTTATTTAATAAGGTTAAAATGATGGTTATCACTGATGTTTTGAAGCAGTGATTGATAATGTGTTTTGTTATCATGCAGGCATCTGCCAATCAGAGAGCAGGTCGTGCAGGAAGAGTGGCTGCTGGGAAATGTTTTAGACTGTACACCGCCTGGGCCTTTAAACATGAGATGGAAGAGACCTCCATCCCTGAGATCCAGAGAACAAACCTGGGCAATGTGGTTCTGCTGCTGAAAAGTCTTGGTAAGAATGAATGAATCAGTGTTTCTTCATGACTTCATCGTGACAAATCCACATGCCAGTTTGATGGATATGAAATTAGTTCTGAGAAATTCTCTGAAATATATTCAGACAATGTTAAGTATGGCTTAAGTGTCCAAATGCTTTTTAGGCCATTCCATGAAGGTCGTAGTGTTGAGTGTCTTTGTGAATATTTTTCTTATGACAAATCATGGTAATTTTGGGGTGTGATATTTTTTTAACTGGAACTTTAATGCATACATAAATAGACCTGACACACTTATTCACTCCCTATAATCAAACACAATATGTATTTTAATATGTGCTTAAAATCTAACATGTTTTTCCTGATTCGTGTGTCAGGCATAAATGACCTGATTCATTTCGACTTCATGGATCCTCCTCCTCACGAAACGCTGGTGTTGGCTCTGGAGCAGCTTTACGCCTTGGGCGCCCTTAACCACCTCGGTGAACTCACTAAGGTGCTAAAAAACAAACAGTCTTTTTAACCCTCTAATTATGCTACTTTAGAATACATTTGGTTTTTAAAACCCTCATAAACTTTGGTAAACTCAATTGTGTTCACAACACATTTACAAAGAGGTTTACAATAAAAAGCTGGGTGTCAATAAGGGTTCTGGACCCATCAATGAACTAGAAATAAATTACTCTACAGCTTTCCATTTATGAATGTCCCTTATGGAAATATGCCAATATTTAGCTGTTTCGTCCAGGGTTTTAACTTCATTTTGTTCCTCTTGCACTGTAGCTCGGCCGAAGGATGGCTGAACTTCCTGTGGACCCCATGCTGAGTAAAATGATTCTGGCTTCTGAACAGTGAGTCTAAACTACAAAGAAACAATTATATGCAAATTTTGTTGATGTACTCATCATTGCCCTTTACCTGAAGTTGTTATTGTGATGTTTTAAACATTGTTCATTGGTCTGTCCTTCAGTTATAAGTGCTCTGAGGAGATTCTGACCATCGCGGCCATGCTGTCAGTGAACAACTCCATCTTCTACCGCCCAAAGGATAAAGTGGTTCATGCCGACAACGCTCGAATGAACTTCGTGGTACCAGGAGGAGATCACATGGTGCTTCTCAATGTATATACGCAGGTGTGTTTATGTGTGCACTTGGAAATATCGCTCAAAGCAGCTATCAGTCTGAGGCTTTGTACACTTTTACAGCCCGGTTTGGGCTAACAAAAATGATTTGTTATTGTCAAAATACTCATCATATCTAGCGTGACTTCCCTATGGGAGTTTTGCAGCAGTTGCATTGCTGAACAGGTTATGCGGGCCCGTGCGGACGTGTGTGTTTATATGTAGATGCTGTAGCAGGAAGTTCTTGTCTTGTACAATTATAACTTTGAAATGAACAATGTTTTGTAAGAATGACTGTTCAAACAGCAGAAACAGTGCATTAAAACACTGCATTTTTTTAGCTGCTAGATTACAGAAGTGCTCAATAATTTAAGTTATGAAGCAGGCTGTATTTAGTAAACATTCATTACAGTAATGCTTTCACTCTACTGATCCTGATTGTATTTGTGCCATACAATATCACCATTGTGTCAGAATATTTATGCCTTTTTGGGAAAAAAGTCAAATGGCCTTATAGTTTTTCTTACAGTCAATTCAACCTTTCAACTGGACCCTCTACGTGTATATTTTGTTAAATATATTCAAATTTTTTCAACCATACTTTTTGTTTTGTTTTAACAAAACAATGTGAATATGTATCTCTAATTGCACATTGTCACATGAACAACCATTTATAAAATGGACTGATAACCTAAAGTATAAATCACAGTAATGTTCATAAGAGTCATTTGTGAATCAGACTTCTCTGCTTGTGATGTGTTTGTTGTTGCATGCACAACACACACAATTATTGTATTCATTAGTATTCAGTGGTGTCTTTCTCTGTTAGTGGGTAGAGTGGTTCCCTGTTCACGTTGAACTGGACATAACCAAAATAACGATTCACAAATCAGTGATGGAGTCAGTTGTAAACTCTGTAAATTCTCTGAACGATTCACTGCCTCACTTAAAACGTTAACCTACAAACGAGTAACCTGAGTTTTTCTCCTTCTCTCTTTCTCTTCATTGGGTAGAGAGTTGCTCCATGTTCAGTTCAGGTTGGCCTTAACCAAATAATGATTTGCAAATCATTGAGGGAGTTGATTAGAAACTGTTTTGTGAATATTTATGACAGAATCACTTAAAAGAATGAATCATTTGTTCGTGAATTAAACTTCACTGCTCACGCTGTGTGTTGTTGCATGCACAATTTTTGGTTGCCAGAAAAGAAAATGCATTGAATAGTTTCTCTCTTTCTCTGTCAGTGGGTAGAGAGCGGTTACTCCACTCAGTGGTGCTTCGAGAACTTCATCCAGTTTCGCTCCATGAAGCGAGCTCGAGACGTCCGTGATCAGCTGGAGGGGTTGATGGACAGGATCGAAGTGGAACTGTCCAGCTGCAGCGATGATAGTGTGCCCATTCGCAAGGTGATTTCCTTATTCCCCCTCACATTTCCTCCAGTGATATTGTGTTTGTGCAGAAGCTTGCTGCTTTGCATGTGATTGCTATCTCGACTTTATGAACCTGAGTTTAGCTTTAGAGACTGAATTAAATTTAAAGTTTTAAGATGCTCTTACTTGTGGCCCTTACCGGCTAAAAACACTGAAGTAGAATTTGTGGCACGATTAGCATTTTTAATATTAAGGTAAGTGCTTGCTTGTCTCATTAGGGCTTCTCACATTGCGCTTAACCCAGGGTTAACATATTTTTTCAGTCCAGGTTACAATGCTTTTTTTGTGAGGGGAAAAATATTGAACAGGGAACATTCAAACAAACTTAATGAAATTACCTGTCAAGACTGAGTAAATATGTGTCTCTCATGTGTGTTTTTAGTACTTCCTGTTCTGTGAGAGACTAGTGTCACTATGATTCATCAGTATTTAAAAGGCAATGTGATTTTTCATATTAGAGTATTTCAACATTGACTAACACAATAGCTGAATACATACATATTTGCAGACTGTGTTGCTACATTTTACCAGATGCTTTTGTATATTTAAAGGTGTTTGGCATTGATTAATGCAGTCTAGTTGACTAAGAATAGTTTGTGGTATGAATAACAATGCACACATCCTATTTTTTTGGTCTGATTTCAGCAGCAGTTGAATTATTGCAAAATATAATCAGTCAGTTATGTAGTTTAGTGGTCACTATGAAAAATATTTCACTTAATGCCACTACTGTCCAACCGAAACCAAGTATTCTAGAGATGTGTAAAAAAGAAATATCAATACATTATAGTACAACTTCATCAGATTATGATCTAAATGTGATTTTCTTGCATTTTCTTCCAGGCGGTGACTGCGGGATATTTCTACCACACGGCACGCTTGAGTAAAGGGGGATATAAAACAGTCAAACACCAGCAGACTGTTTTCGTCCATCCCAACAGCTCACTCTTCGAGGAACAGCCACGTTGGATGATCTACCACGAGCTGGTCTTCACCACCAAAGAGTTCATGAGACAGGTATGGAGATATTTTTAGTGTGACATCACTAATGTTATCACATCCAAGCATCATATTAAAAGCGTAGTCCACCCAAAAATGTCAATTCATTCATTATTTACTCACCTTCATGTCATTCCAAACTTGCATATGATTTTTTTTTGTTTTTGGAACAAAATAATATATTTTGAAGAATGTTGGTAACCAAATTGTTTTGGTTCCCATTGACACCCATAATATGGACAAACAAATACTATGGAAGTCAATGGGACCTGAAATGTTTTGGTTACCAGCATTCTTCAAAATATCTTCTTTTGTGTTCCACAGTAAAAAGAAAATCGTACAGGTTTGGAATGACATGAGCCTGAGGTTGAGTAAATGATGACAGAGTTTTCATCTTTTCGTGGATATTAAAGGGATAGTTCACCCAAAAATGAAAATTCTGTCACTAATTGCTCACCTTAATGTCGTTCCAAACCCGTAAGACCTTCGTTCATCTTCTGAACACAAATTTAGATATTTTTGATGAAATCCGAGAGCTTTCTGACCCTGCATAGACAGCAACACAACTACCACACTCCTCAAGGCCCAGAAAGGTAGTAAGGACATTGATAAAATAGTCCATGTGACATCAGTGGTTCAACCGTAATTTTATAAAGCTACGAGAATACTTTTTGTGCACAAAGAAAACAAAAATAATGACTTTATTCAACGATTTCTTCGCTTTCGTGTCAGTCTTCGTTGTGTGTTCACGACAGTACCACGACGCGTCACATGGACTATTTTGCAGGGTCAGAAAGCTCTCGGATTTCATCAAAAATATCTTAATTTGTGTTCCGTAGATGAACAAAGATTTTACGGGTTTGGAATGACATGAGGGTGAGTAATTAATGACAGAATTTTCATTTTAGGGTGAGCTATCCCTTTAAGGTTAGGTATTGGAACAGACTGGTTCTTTTTTACTTGAGACTGTAAGCAACAACTTATCATCCACATAGTAACACACCAAAATCCACTCCTAGCACCTTAGAAACCACATAGTAATGATTTGGCAACCACCAAAACTACCCTACAGTCTTGTCAGCAAGTTTTGCATGGGCAAGCCCTTAATATTTCTTCAGAAAATGTAAAAGTATGCTTGATACGAAATGCTCTATCTGCTTTTCAGGTGATAGAGATTGATAGTGGCTGGCTGTTGGAAGTGGCTCCTCATTATTACAAGAACAAAGAACTGGAGGACAGCAGCAGTAAGAAGATGCCCCGCAAACAAGGCAAAGCCCGTGAAGAGCTGGGCTGATCCTGAGATCAGACGAGCAAGAGAATCATCCAGCCAATATTTCTACAGACAGGAGATCAGCGATGTGAGAAACTCCATTAGTGTTCAATTGGAAATTATCAGATGTTTTCTTTGGTAATTTGCTGATCTGTGTAAAGTATTTTGGAGACTCCTAATTTTTATGTTTCAGCTGAAGTTGTTTTCATGTGTTTGAATGACGAAATATATTTTTGATTACAAGTAGACACGTGGTGTTTTTTTTTATTGTTCATAAACTGATATATGATACGACCTCTGGAACTATTTAAAGAGATGTGGATCAAAAGAAGGATGTTATCAAAGGTCATGCTGTTGTAGGTAATTAAGACAACAGTGGTTTCATAAATACACAGAGAAGATGTTTTCAGTGATATGTCATGCTAAACCTCCTGTGCCTCGAGTAATTGCCTAAAATACATGATGTTTAGGAAAGAGAACCAGGAAATTCTCATACTTCCAAATAGGGATAGTAATATGGATAAATTTCACAGACAAAGGCAAAGTTTACCATTGATACATCAATATAAAAGGACAGGATTGTGCAATAAAATGGATTTATTAATACAGAAAGGTTAATGTGTTACAACAGGCACACCCTGGAGTTTGCTAGAATATTCAAGTGTGGATATATCATCTCAATCCAAGAGCTGTTTTTTATTTTTTACTAAAAACAATTCTGTCCCTTGAAAAGTTCAGATAGTTTAATATATAGCCAGCAGTCAATGATTGGTAGTTTCCCCCTAAAGCTCCCAGATGAACAGAAAGGACAGATGAAATTAGCCATTGGTCAATGAGTAGCTAATGTTGTAAAACTGATTATCAACAGAAATGTTTTTCCTTAACCAGAAATTGATTTGAATAATTGACATAATATTATATGGTCACGTTTGTTTATTACGTTTATGACTATGTGATCCAAAATAACACCAGATTTTAATCGAGTTTTTGGAGGTAAACTAGGCCATGACTTAAGGGTGATTCACAGAGAAAGCATTTTGCAATTAAATATGAGAAATAGTAATATGATGGTATTTAAAAAAAAGAAAAGAAATGCGTTTTTTAAAAGTTGAACTTAAAACTTCAAAAAAGAAACAAACACATCCGTGTAGTGCATACAGGAAGACAACTGAAAAACATAGTAGTGGAATAAGAAAAAATGTTGTGTGTGTGTCGTGCTGTTTTACATTCTTTCCGAAGGGTTTTTCAGATTCTGCATTCCATTTTGTGTTCTTTTTGAAGGTTTTTTTTAAATTCCATGTTCAGTTTTGTTTTCCTTTTGAAAGGTTTTTCAGATTCCATGTTCAGTCTTTTTGAATGTTTTTTTGATTTCACTGTACTCTCTCACGTATGTGAACTGACCTGACATCTCGAGAAAATGTCACTATTTTATGAGGAGTTTTTTTTATTGTGATTTGTACAAAGAAGAAAGTATGCACAAGGTCCACCCCTAAGCCTATCCTTCAATGGGTCGTAATTAGATCGTATGAAAATTGTGAAAGATGTTGTACAAATTCTTACTAATTAGATACGAATTTGCCAAAACATAAGATGGCTATGAATTTCAGTGAGAGTGTTTGGTGTAAATTGTCGCTTATAAAATTTCCTCTGCATTTCAAGTATTTGAAACCAAATCATCAAACAGTCTTATGTAGTAAAGACCAGACAGAATAAGCTGCTTTTCCCTCATTTACAAACTTGTAACTTATCTGATGCTTTTATGCAAAAAGATAGCTCATTGTTATGAAAGCCCCTTTCTGCAACGGAAAAATAATAATAAAAATTGTTTATCTCACAATTCAGGCTTTGCATTCAGAATTGCAAGATTTCAACAGTTTTGCGAAATATAATCTCAGAATTAGGACTCCTTTTTTCTCATAATTTACATCTCACAATTCTGTTTTTCTGACTGTGCCACAGAATAAAAATTAAAAAATTCTGACTTTTCTTGGAGTTCCGAGTTTGTCTTACAGTTCTGTTTATCTAGCAATTGTGACTTTTTTTTTTCTTATAGTTGCAAGAAAAAAAGTCAAAATTGTGTGATTGAAAAGTTGCAGTTACCTTTTTATTATTTATTCCATGGGGGAAACGGGCTTCCATACCTTGCATTGTTCAAACAATGCAACTACAGTTAACCACAACACCACATGTTCCCTCTAAAAACAGTTTGGAAATCTGATGCTGCCGTGTGTATTTTGCATAGAGCTTATCTAATGATCTAGAAGTTGCTCTTCTGTCTTGTTTCTCTTTCTCACCTAATCAGTATTGGCAACCGTGTGTTGACAACAGCTCTTAATACAAGATAAAGGTACAGGTATGATGGGTGTAAAGTGATTTACAACACAAAATGTATAAGCCTTTATCATCAATACTCACATAAAATTTGACATGCTGGAATGGGAGAGTGCTTCCTTCTCATTTATCAGGCAGTGTGTATGTGTGTGAGAGAGAATAATATTAACCTAGTTAATTTATCAGCGACTTCCTGAGACCTTCATAAACTTCCTTATTGTTCCCATCTAAATGGTGAATATTTCCAGTTACATGTATTGGAGTAGGAAAAACATGTGGACTAATCATTTGTTATGGAATTTGTCTCCATTACAACAGGAATATCGTCCCAAGTGAGAAAACATAATTAAGTGTTGTTAAGGAGAATTTGGTGGTCTCTTTAGACTAACCACCTAGCAACGACTCTGAATACCCTAGCAACATCCCTGCAGCTCTTGATTGATTTTTGCATGAACAAACATGACTCACATAAATATGTAGAGCATTGATATCCACACTTGTTTGGTTCAGTTTCAAAAAAAATAAAACAGGTATATTAGTCAGTGGATTCTTCACATTCAAACTGAAGACAGTTCAAATAGCACCTGAGCGAGTTCAACAGGTATGACAGGGTAAAAGGAAAGAGGGAGGGATAGACAAAGAAAAACATGCAAAGAGGTGGAGACATGTTGCTTACGTTAACTAACAGATGATGAAAACCATAGTGAAAGAACTGAGGAAGACAGAAAGGACCTCTCACGCTGCTTTGCTGGATGTACACCTAGACTGGAATATGTGCTTCTGGAGCCAGGCGAACTTCAGAGGCACATGAACATCTGGGTTCAACTGCTTTTCAGCTCATAGGTAGTTGCATGTTTTTAGAAACATTTTTTTTTTACTTTAAAAGAATCACTTTTCATTTTGAAGGATGTGATCTTAAATGATTAGTCAGTATTAGTCAGAATGCAAATGTAGAGTAATAATTAGGCTAGTCAGTTTACAAATGCAGGTAAAAAAAAAAAGGGGTAGATGTCACATGGCTATATATAAATAATTTTTGAGTCAACTCAGTTACAAAACTATGTTCTCTGGTAGTTGTTTTGTATGTTGGTGTCAAACACATTTTTGTGAATTCTCTCCTACAAACTAAAATTCCAAAATGATATTTGTTTGTATACATTATCACGTTTTTCACTGTTATGTTTCATCATTTTTTTTCCTGTTTAAAAAGCTTTTAATAGGCTGCTTAATTCTATTATTTCAATGTGAAAACATGCCCTGCTATTGGTGTGTTAAATTAATTATATCCTCTCTGATTATTTTTGGGAAATTATAGTGGCAAAGACGTTTTTCTTTAAGTTGTGTTCTTAAAAGCAATTGACTTTCAAAAACAAACTTTCAGTGTGACAACTAGCCCCGGTGTGGCCTGTAAATGTAGGGTGTGTTGTTGTCAAAATTAGCGACAGGTCTCAACCGACTTTATCTGGTTTGTACTAAACATGTGGGTGTGTGCCTTCAATTTGGGAAGTCAATTAGTCCAAAATATATTAATTATACCAACATGTTTTGAAAAAGCACCGGTTCTGTGTGTGGCTCAATTAGTTGATGCACCTGAAAATTAATGTTTATTGTTTACCCCAGTGGGTAAAACCTTTACATTTTGGACTATATTTGATTCCAGAATAACTAAATTGAATTTAGATTTTACTTATATTACAAGTCATATTCAATAATCATTCATACTTGTTTGCTATTAGACATTCCTATTTCGTGACTTTCATGACCTGACTCATAGAGTTAAAGCTTAACCATAAGCATACAGAATGAAACTGCGATCTGTACCCTGTTGTAAAACCTTGATATTCTGGTTTGCATTCCTGTACAGTCAGACTTCAGAGTTTAGGTCAAACACACTTTTGGGATTTTCAAACTAATTCTGGGTTAATCTGTCAATTTGAAAGGCAGTTAGCACTAAAACAATATAGTGCTAAAATGGATTGGCATGTTGTTTAGCAACAAGTGATTACAAACTACCTCATACTATTCATGCACTTTCACACGCAGCATGTAGTTTCAGCATATGAGGAAGTTAAAAATGTCATGAGTATTATTTTTGTAATTTAAGTATGAATTGACCAGGCACAATTCCCACAGATGGATAAACGGTTTGTGCACTCAGCTCATGTTCATTCAGAGTTATCAACCTCATAATCATGCAAATAAGAATAGTAGCCTGAGGTTTACAAATCTACAGTGTGTTAATTCCTAACCCAAGATTACTTATGAACAGTGTAAAACATGGAACAAGATAACTCAAAATTATGTTACTTTGAAAAAGAAGAGCTTGTTATACCTTTAGACAAAATATAAAAAATATTTTAAAAAAAATTGCATGTGTTTTTGTTAAGTATCATATTTGATACAACATTGCCAAAAATAGAAACTATTAGTAGATTGTGCAAAACAGGTTTTTCAGCAAAGTTTTGATCAGATTGATAATTTAAAGGCCTTTGTGTATCACATATGACACTGAATGACCCTTGGTTAATGATTTCAAATATAAAAGATGAACGTTGGGTCAAATTGGCCTATAATGGAATAAAAAGAAAAACGAGCAATAACAACTAGTATATGACTGACTAAACTGCTGTTCTCGTCACACTTGACAGCTAATAGTACAATTTAGTTTACAATCTCCACCCTGGTGTTACATAGCTATATGCTTTAGTGACCTGAGTTTGTTCGTTCCAACTTTACATACACAAGCTCTTAAAGGTCATGCCGCACTTTTAAGTCACAGAAGTTTAAATCTGTTCCAGAGCCGTAATGAAATCATATGACTGTTTTGAATACCATTGATTGTACAATGTTCTTTATTGGCATCTATGGTTCCATGAAGAACCTTTAACATCCATGGAAACTTTCCACTGCACAAAAGGTTCTTTATTGTGTAATAGGGTCCTTTAGATTAGTTCATTTAAGAACTGTGCAATTAAGCTTCTTTATTGGCATCAATGATTCCATGAATCATCAACATCCATGGAACTTTCCATTGCACTAAAGGTTCTTTGGATTATTAAAATGTTGTTCACACTAAAAATGGTTCTTTTAAGAACTGAAAGGGGTTTTTTGGGAACCCAAAATGGTTCTTCTAAACTAAAGCTTTATATGGAGTGTATTTGTAACCTCAACTGATAGTGTTTTGCTCCATCTTCCATCACAGGCTTCTCTGCTCAACACTACCTTTTTCTCTTAATCTGTTCCTGTGGATCTAAGGCTCTACATGATGAGTGACAGCAAAGAGAAACCCCAGGGCAGCAAAAAAGGGCCCAACGTCAAGCCGAAGCTTGACAGCAAGGGCAGCTTCAACCTGGGAACTTCAGAGCAACAACAGAAACAGAAGCCTCTTAGGAGAAGCCGCAGCAATGATGCAGAAAACCGGCATCGAGAAAGTAGCCGAGGTAGAGAACGGGACCGGAAAGAGGGAGGAAGGCAACAACGGGGTCGCAGCGAGGAGGCTAAGAGGCAAGACCGCGACCCTGAGGCTGGACACCACAAGACTGAGCAACCCAGGGATGACCTGCAGGACACAGAGTGCATTGTGTGCTTCTGCAGCTTCGACAACGTCTTCAAAGCTCCCAAGTTACTCTCTTGCGGACACACGTTCTGCTTGGAATGCCTGGCGCGCATCAATGTGAATTCTCCAGAGATCAAGACATTGTCTTGTCCGATCTGTCGGGAGCTTACGGAAATCCGACATGGCCAAGATCTACCACAGTTGGGAAATAATGAAGACATCTTCCGCAAACTTCCGGCCGAGATGCAACGGGCGCTTTCTGTACGATTTAAACGCAGCAAGGGCAAACTCATTCTCAAGAATCCTCCACCAAACAGCTCCATTAGGACCTCCTTAAATCTGCCGGTGTTGAAGAAGAAAGAGGAGCAGGCCGGCGGTAACCCGCTTGGAGTAATGGAGGAAGGTCTCGGCCAGGCGACTATGATCGATGTGGGAAGGCCGCCAAGCAGGATGAGGAGTCGCATGAGAAGGTTAATGTATTCCAATCAGTGCTATTATGCCGTTGTTGCAGCCATCATCGCAATCACTGTGGCTTTAATGCTGGTGGCCATCTTCACCTTTGTGGTGATGCCCTATATGCAGAGACCAACTAGACCATTCCAGAACCAAACTTCTTCAGATACATCGCCTTGAGAGACAAGGAAACTGACAGCGTTCGGGAAGGATGACGGGCAAAGCAAAACAAGCAATTCTTGGTGGAGCCTGTTGCATTGAACACAACACAGCATGTTTTTGCTTTTGTGCAAGATGCTTCAGACAGGCTCGATAGGAATGAACTGGAAAAACTTGAATATATGATGCACTGAAGTCTATTGAGCAAGGACATATTTTACACAAACTGAGACATTGTTTTGCAAAGGTCTTTAAGAACAAGAGGCAACAATGACGTCTATTCTGACCAGTGATTAACTGTATTTTTCAAATGGAAAATTTTAAAAAGTATATTTTAGTTTTTTATAATAATATTATCATACAATATTACTATGCCATTTGATTTCATGAAGAATTATGTATTTTCATGTATTTCTTATCTATGGTTTGTGGTAAAGGACAAAAATGTGACAACTCACCAATGCAAATCACCTCAGTCTAAAAATGTGCATTGCAACACTAATGTAAGCTCATAAATGTTCTTTCTTATGTTAGAAAGACATTTATTACAAATAGATACTTCTTTGACATATGCTGCACATAATGTAAATAATATACTCTGATATATAATTATGGTTTATGTTCATATTTTTTTATTCTTTTGCACAAATGGGAAGAGGCCAAAGTGGAAAATAATAAACGGTTAAGACCATTCTCTGTCTGAGTGGCATAATATACCTACAATTACAACTTCAGTCAGAAAACATCTATAAGAATTAACTTAAAACTTGATATTGTCAATGGCTTCGTAATGCTGTAGACAGACACAGGTGACCTTCTAAATTAAATGAAGCATAAACATTTCACAAGTGCATGGGAACGGCTATTTCACCAGGATTTTAATATCATAAATAGGGGTAAAACTAGTGAATATAACTCCATACACATAAGGACAAAACAGCAGATAAACAAAAATATGTTGCAGGTCTGCTTTGATAGCAAACAATGCTCAAATGCAAATACTAAAATTCAAGTAACCTAACTTGCATAGTTTGAATGGTAGAAAACTTTTCCTATTTATTTGTTAATGTCAAGAGTCAAGACCATACGTCCAGACAAACTTGCACATTTTGGACAATATTGGACAAATCACTGTTGGACACTTACTAATACATTATTTAGCCCAATGTTTGGTCCATGTGTCAGGCTGGTTCTGCCAAACTGTCAGTTCCCCTACCCAGTCATTATGTTTCGCATTAATCACTATTGCCTACAAACTAGGTCCAGCAAAAAGATAGCTCAAATGCCCTCCAGTGTACATTCTGTACAGTGCAGACATTTAAACATTACAGTTTTAGACTCTTGAAGAAGTCGGATTTTGCTTTCCGTATTCTTTTAAATCCAGGCCTAATTGTCCAGTTCTCCTCAATTACATCCATTTTCCACCACTTTATACTCTACTAGGGTCACAGGGAGATGGAGCCTATCCAAAATATAACATATGTTCAGTTCAATATTTGGGACATTATGTCCTCATAACTGTGCAAAGGCACATGTTTATTTATACAACATAGCTAGTATCTGTCAGCCTGTCAAGATCAGTGCACGTTTTTAATATAGGTTAGAAGCTATGTTTTTGCTCTTTTTAATTTTTTTTTTTTTACAATTTGTTTTATATATTAATTATATTTTATTTATTTTTAATGCTAAATTAGGAGATTATTATTTATATAATCTTCACTCAAATTTCTACATTTGTTTTTCTAAATAAAAGACACACACACACACACACACACACATTAAAAAAAGTCACAAAAAGACATGGTCTAGAAAAAAAGAAACTGACTAGCAGAAATCGAGTTCTCATCAGACTTGCCAGCAACAGAGCGATTACTGAACCGGACCATTGACAAATTGTCAATATTGTTACTACTTTAAATGTACATTTCACATAATGTGAAAAAAACGTGTTAGTTTAAAATGTCGTAAAGATATTTGGCGTTTGACTAATAGTGCTAGCGATACGTCCTTAAATTGATTTGCCTGAAGGAACCTCTTTTTCATGATTTCCACACTTTTCCTGACTTCCTCCAAGTGCCTTAAAATTAAAAGTAGTATCCTATTGGAAAATAACTTCAATTCGCACACTGTGTACACGAGGGGGACATGTGAAATACACGATTTTGCCCACATGCAAGTTGTTGAATAACCAACACCCCTCGATCTGACGCAAGTCTTGTAGCGGGACTCCACATTATAACGCTGGGTAAACTGAGCCATTCAGAGTCAAAATCGGGCTCTGGGGTCGGTCAACCCGCCAAAGACAACACCAAAGAGTGATTTTAGTCGGCGTTAACCGTAAGGACTGCATTTAAAAGAACCACAAGAGTCCCAAAAGAAAGTCTGCGATGGCTTCGACACCCTCCGCTTCAGCGCTGTCAGCTGTGCTCCGCTGTCAGGGGAATATCCTCGCCAGAAAACAGGCGAACAAGAAGCGGCCTCCAGCGGCAGTGTACGGGCTCGGGGTGACATGTGGAGACTCGGTCAAATCTTCTTTTCGCTCTCTTTGGGGATTCATATTTCACAGGGAGCGAGTGGAGATTCCCGGAGTTTTGTCCGTAGCAGTGCGATTTGAAACGGGCTGTTCAGGAAAATCTTCGATAAGAAATGGTCAATCCAAAGATCTTCTGGTCAAAAGCTCCACAAAGACTGACAACAAAATGTTAACTTGGAAATCATCAAGTGAATCAAATCAGTGGCCAAAGACGAAACTGACGGCGGACAATACTTTTGCTTTTAAATCCCATCGTTATAGTGTTTTATCCAAAAACAGCCTGGTTCTGCGACTGGATGGCACGTATTTACGAAAACTGGACTCAGATTATCCATGGACTTGTTGCATTTGTGTAGTTTGCGCTCAGAACAAGAGCACACTAAACTACAGTAATGCAAACCCGTTGTTTTCTTTTGGCTTATTGTGGATTTTAAGGAATAAACTGATATATTTCACAACCGCAGTGTCAGACAGTGTGCAGAAGCACCTTGGAATAGGCTGGAACCAGCTTCATCCGGATGTAAGTTGTCGCCAATGTGGTTTTAAAAGGTCACAAAAAGTCAAACCTTTTTTTTTTTCTTTTTTTTTTTTTTGCCTGTAATTCTATATATACTGGATTATTCTATCACATATTTTATAATCCAAATTTAAGTACTGACAGACTCCCAAGTACTTTATTTCAATTAAACCCATTTTTTTTTATATATACAGCCATACTAATACACAAATATGTAGTTAATTTCTAACTTTTACATACATCTCCAAGTAATAAATGACAACATTCAATGCAAAACTATTAATAAAGGAGGATTTTCTTGTATAAAATTACAGCAATTATAGCAGCCTATATGTTTTAAGAGTCAGAAATTGGAACATACTGCTAATTGCATGCACCAATATTTAATTATATAGGCTATATTAGAATAACAATATTTTCTTTTCTTTTTTCTAGTGTGATAAATTGAGTGGATGTGTCAGATGTACTTCTGAACATCATGAGAATCAACCTAAGACACTGGAAGGAGCTGAACCTGGGGAATGAGTCTTCTGCTGAAGTCTGAAGACAATGCACTTCACACAAATGCACTTTCATAGATAGATTGTACTCTTATGTTCTCTCATGTCCTGTCTTGTTCACTTCAGCCTTATGGAATGTATTGTATTGTTTTATACACTTTATACCTGATTTTACAATGTTGTTGCCACCCTAATTTTCCCTTTGTGGAAAAAGAAACTATTGTTATTACTATATATCCCAACTACTGGCCATAATCAGCTTTTATAATCTGGCAACTTTTTAAAATATTTAAAAGTACGAACAAGAATGTTGTTAAGTGAACAGGAAACTGGTGCTGCAATGCTTGTTTGACTTTGTGTATGTTAATAAATAAGCCTCATAATAATGGTTAATTAAATGTGTGTTTTTTGTTTCAGGAATTAATTGAACAATCCAAAAAAAACAACAAAAAAACATGAATCCTGAGATTTGAATCTGGCTCTATTAATTTACATGACTTTTTGATTACATCTATCTATCTATCTATCTGTATTGGATTTCTATTTGCGTGTCAGGACTCAGGAATTAATCCTATAATCCAACAAAAATCTTGTATACTAAGATTTGAATGCAGTTTAACTGGGGAGTTGGTTTTATTAATTAGCATGACTTCTCCAGTCTTAGAAAACTCTAAATTACAGGTGATATCCAGACAGACAATGACCGTGGGATAATTTTATGATTTAGAGAAGTTCATAAATTGGCACATGGCTTTTCTAATTGAGAAGGACACCTGTTTTCCATCTCTGTAACAGGATACTTAGCAGAGACCCTGTTAATAAATTTCGCGGGATCAGCATATACACTCTGAGGCCTAACAGCTCCGTATATCCAGAGGTCGAACCACTACCTCTAACCTTTCACCAGCCGTGAACACAAATGAAATGCGTTTTATGTACACGTATCTCCTCATTAAGGTAAACATATCTCCTTATAAGTGACGGGAGGGGGCGGGATTTCCTAAAAATGACGCCACCCGGAAGTCAAGTACTCTCGCATTCTTGAGCGAAGCTTGAAGGGTATACGCGTTGGCAGGAAGTTTACTGTGCTTTCAATTAAGGATTATCAGCGTCTATTCCACATCAGATTCAAATAAATGAGTTGGATTAGCTGAAATGGGACATAATCTTCAAAGCGACAGAAGTATGAATATATCGGCAGGCTAAAGAAGACGGGAAACATGTCAGAATATGAGTGCGCGTTGACTCGTGTAAGTCAGATATGTTGGTATTTTTTCCACACATCTTAGTTTTGTTTAAACTCAGCTCTTGTATGCGATGAACAGATCGGTTTAGTCTCTTACTGTTTAACAGTTGTGGCTGAGGGAGGGCTGGAAGAGCTACAGGTGAGATTATTGATCGACGGAAGAATCTGCGTTTCCATTTTTGCCGGGACAATACAGTGGGAAGGTCCATTTCTGCCTAATAAAACTAACATGTTATTGCATTTTGAAAATGAACTTAGGTTCTCATGGCGTAGTTGACAAATGCATTTAATTTTATTTATTTATTTTTTTTAGATCCTGTAGCAAATCGAAATGTCTTTTCATAGACATTCATTTTTAAATAACATTTTTAGCTATTGCATTTTAAATACTATTGTTTTTTTTTATGTAGTCTTTTAATTATTAGGAGATTATTAAACATGGTGTACAAAGTGTATAAAATAGGACATTGTTGCTGCCTGACATGTCATACCAAATATTATAATGCATGGAGTATCATACAGAATCCCTTTTTTTTTTTTTTTTTTGAATAAGATTCTTAGGGAGATATTTTTGTAGGGCTGTCAACATCTTCAGAGGAAAATAAGGGACAACGTCAGTTTTCCTTTAGGAAAATAAGGGACATTTCCTCTGTACCAGTGTTGTTATAGTTAATAAGATTAAAAGCATAAAACATGTTACTTGAAATGAAATAAACATTAACTGAAATTTTTAAATTTTATTTTCACCATTTGCCAAGGCAACAGTTCTCATTCTTTTAGTTTAACTTGACACACTTAAAGAACTAAAACTGAAATAAAAAATGATTAAACTATATGGACACAAAAAAAAAAAAAATTCTAATAAAATAACAGGAATACACGACAAATTTCTGAACTTTAAAATGAAAATTTATAACAACTGCAATACTATCTCAATCATACTAAAATAACACTGATGTGTACCACACATTCCTTTTGCAATTTCAGTAAATAATTAGTGGAAAATAACAACATACAATGTTGTAAATAAAAACTATGCTACAATGTATACAAGATATGCTTGTTTAAGTGCATTTCCACTTCAAGTGTTTTGCATTAGACATTAAACAGTACAAATCCACTCAAATTGTGCACAAGTCAAATGGTGCTAATCTTATAAATTTGAATGCTAATGTGATTCAAATGTGATGAACATTGAAGCCTTCTCAGCTGTTTGATTGTAAAACATAATTTAATTTTAATTCAGGACTGTTGGCTACATATATGAGCTTTTTCTCTGTTTAATATCTGGTAATCTTGCTTATTTTACAGGCTCTGCTGAAAGTCACTGTGCCACTTTGGACAGAAATGTCTATATCAGAATCCTGAAACCTGGAATATGTCTTATTTTCACCTTCAGTTGGTTTAATGTTACACATTGCTTCTACTATTGTGAATGCTGACTGAAAAATATCATGCAAAGCATGTGAAGAAAATATTCAAATATCCACAAAACTTTTCTCGCTCATCCTTCCGTCAAACCTTCCTGTCCTACAAGCCCACTTCATGTCCATTTCTTCCTTCCTGAACACTCTGTCCTATCACACATCAGGCCATGCTACGCAAGAGAAGTCCTCTTATCATTTGTGGTGCTTTCATATTTGTAGCCTGGAACATTATTCTTATTTTTGTCCTCATGAAACGCCCTTCTACTCAAGGGGCTCTTGACAGCCTGGATGAAACTGGTAACATGGGAGACGGAGCTGGAGGAAGCCTGTTTGGAAATATTATGAACGAGGTGATGCGTGTAGCTAATGCATTTGAAGCTGAACTTGAATCACAGAAGAAGATCCTATTGCAAATCCAGAGCCATTGGGCGGTTTGGGAGAACAAAGGCGGTGTGAAAGCTGCTAAGCCAAAATCACAAGCCGAACATTCAGCTCCGGCCGTCATCCCTATTTTGGTCATTGCCTGTAATCGTGTGACTGTGAAACGATGCCTTGACAAACTCATTGAGCACCGACCGTCGGCTGAACTTTATCCAATCATAGTGAGCCAGGACTGTGGACACGCAGAAACATCTGACATGATCGCCTCGTATGGCAGTCAGCTGACCCATATCAAACAGCCTGATCTGTCTGATATTTCAGTACCTCCACAGCACAAGAAGTTCCAAGGTTACTACAAAATCTCCCGGCATTACCGGTGGGCACTCAACCAGGTTTTCAACACCTTTTCATACTCCTCTGTTGTTGTTGTGGAGGATGATTTGGAGGTAACTTCATTTTAATTCATGTTGTTTGTTGCTTTTATCTGTGTATATGTGTGTGTATTTATTTATTTATTTATTTATATATATATATATATATATATATATATATATATATATATATATATATATATATATATATATATATATATATATATATATAAATAAATACACACACACACAGTGCTGCTTGAAAGTTTGTGAACCCCTTGCAGAAAATGGGAGTAATTTTAACAAAATAAGATCATACAAAATGCATGTTGTTTTTTTTGTTTTTTAGTACTGTCCTGAGTAAGATATTTTACATAAAAGATGTTTACGTTTAGTCCACCAGACAAAAAAATAGCTGAAATTAAAATAACCCCATTCAAAAGTTTGGGAACCCTTGGTTCTGTGTTGTGTGGTTACCTGGATGATCCACGACTGTTTTTTGTTTTGTGATGGTTGTTCATGAGTCCCTTGTTTGTTCTGAACAGTTAAACTGAGCTCTGTTCTTCAGAAAAATCCTCCATGTCCAGCAGATTCTTCAGTTTTCCAGCATCTTTTGCATATTTGAACCCTTTCCAGCAGTGACTGTATGATTTTGAGATCCATCTTTTCATACTGAGGGCAACTGAGGGACTCAAACACAACTATTAAAAAAGGTTCAAACCTTCACTGATGCTCCAGAAGGAAACACGATGCATTAAGAGCCAGGGGGTGAAACCTTTTGAACAGGATGAAGATGTCCAAATTTTTATTATTTTGTAGAAATATAATATTTTTCCATTTAGTACCCCCTGGCTCTTAATGCATCGTGTTTCCTCACAGATTCTGCAAGGGGTTCACAAACTTTCAAGCGGCACTATATATATTTTGTGCTTTGCATAAAAAATGAGTTAAAAACAATCGTAACACATTAAGAAATAAAATTACCAATAAAAAGTAAATAAAGGAAATTTAAAGCACACAAACTAATTATTTAAAAAAATAAGTTAATCCAAAATTCAAATGATACATGTACAATATGAAAAAATTAAAATATGATTTCGAAATAATGATTTAAAAAAAAAAAAAAAAAAAAAGATTTTCTATTTTCCATACAAAAAAAGTAAAAATGGTTCCTATGATCATCATCATGCTATATTCAAAAATGATAGATTTATGTGTGTATTATATATGTATATAATAGATGATTAAGACAAAATGGACAATAAAGTAAAAATTATAGATGGATAGACAGAATTATTCATTTAAAGATGTCACAAATTTTTATTTGAATTTTTTTGTTGATAGTATGTTTGATCTGTTTCACCAGGTGGCCCCTGATTTTTTTGAGTACTTCAGAGCACTTCATCCAATTTTAAAATCGGACCCGACTCTGTGGTGCGTGTCTGCCTGGAATGACAACGGCAGGGAAGGATTTGTGGACCCTGGAAAAGCGAGCCTGTTGTACAGGACAGATTTTTTCCCAGGCTTGGGCTGGATGCTCACAAAGGACCTCTGGGCAGAGCTTGAGCCAAAGTGGCCAGCCTCGTTTTGGGACGACTGGATGCGCCACCCCGATCAGCGCAGAGACAGGTCCTGCATCAGACCAGAAATTTCCAGAACTTTAACGTTCGGTCGGAAGGGTGTGAGTTTGGGGCAGTTTTACGACAAGTACCTCCGCTTTATTAAGCTGAATTCCGAATTTGTGCCTTTTACAAAAATGGACCTTTCTTATTTAGAAAAGAAGAAATATGATGAGAGCTTTGAGAGGGAGGTTTATGGTGCTCCGGTTGTCACCGTGGAGGACTTGCAAAGTGGGAAACTGTCTGGGTCTGGTCCGTTTCGGGTGCAGTATTCCAGTCCTGACAGTTTTAAAACATTGGCTCGCAATCTTGGTGTGATGGATGACCTGAAGTCAGGGGTCCCACGAGCAGGGTATAGAGGTGCAGTTAGTTTCCTTTTACGTGGAAAGAGGGTATATTTAGCTCCACCTGCTGGTTGGAGTCAGTATGACCCGAGCTGGAGTTGAGGTGGGCTGTGCCCACATCATAGGAATTTCTGTTAATGTGCAAAGCATATGAAAATTATATTGCATAATATCCGTTACCATCATTCCCTTCACAGAGAGTAATTGTCTTAAACTTCCATTGTGCTGCTTTATGATGGAAAACCCTCGAGTAGGGGTTTCAGGATGATACCAAAGATAATATCATTCACTCAGATCACTCAGATTTTTGCCTCAGGTTTCATTATTTGTTTGTATAAAATTAACTAGGATTTATGTGAGAACTTTGTCACATTAGATGCTTCATTAAACTGACAGATAAAACCTAAATCTTACGCTGACCAGCTATACATGTTTTTCACACAAAGTATACTTGTTCAGGAACTAAAAATTAGAGTAAATATGATTTAAAAAAACAACACTTATTTTTTAATACTGTGAATACTGCTCTAAGTGCCTATAAATGTAGAATTTTGATTCACCTCTGTGTACTGTCTTTATTAAATTGTGTGTATGGTTCATGGCATAGTGCTTGGAATATGTTAGGAAAAATCATTTGACAGACACTTGATTATGTTTTGTGGTTTACTTCTATGCTGGGATATTTTGAAGAGGAAAATAAATTTTTTGTTAATTTTGATGACTCATTTCTTGCTTATTTAAACAATAATGCTAATAATAATAATACACTATCAAAACAATTGTTGTTATTCACATTATTTAGATGTATTAACTCAGCAAAATTACAAGAGGAAAACATGCAATTTATAATAAATGAACAATCGTTATTATAATTATTTACAATCATCAGGCTTTCAGATGAGGAAAAACAAAAGTATTTACAACAATAATAATAGCAATAACAGTAATATCAATTCAGTGCTAAACACACAACATAAAGAAGTTACATATAAAAAGACATCCAAATAATGAAAACATGCTAATACAGAGGGTTTAGGAAAGAGAAATAAAATAAGGCAGCAGTTCTTAGTTTCACTTTTCCGTTTTGCTAATAAAATTGTATATCTAGATGTTTTGTTAGCAATATAATTAAGAGAGTCAATAAGAGAGTCAATAAATTCAACCCTGAATAACCTATAACATAATTTAGAAATAGGCTACTCGTTTTGCTTTTGTTTATGAAATTAACCAATTATTATTATTATTAGCCACACAAACGAGTCATTGCGTGCGTCACCAAAGGCTCTCACGCTATTACGTTACACAACGTCAACTACAGTAGCTCAGAAATTCTTGAAGGGTTTGGTTTCGCGTTTTCTATTTACCTCACTAGTGTATCACATTCCGTGTTATTGAATGGCGGAAGGAGTGCGATGTTAGCCATGGGGTAAATTTGAAGCAAATGAATGGATGTTTGGCGATCATTTGTCATGTAATCTTCATATTATTCAGTTTCCGTTTCATGACACTTTTAAACTCATCAAACCGGTTTATTTCTTTGCTGATAACAGTTAGTCATGTGCAGTAGCGAGCAAGCTAACAAACTACCACAGAAAGTAATGAAGGGAAATACATTTAAAATATAGACAAGTGAGGTTACTGCTCTGTTTCGCTTCCGATCTGACAGGTTTTCGCCTTGTTAATCTTCAACATTTGATCTCGGATATACGAAGAGGCCTGTAAATGGATCCAGCGGTTTTGCGTGAAAGTCCTGCGGGTTCAGGAGCACCTTCATTGGAGGAGAGAGGAGGAAATCAGCCGGAGGAGGTGACAGATGATAGCAGAGAAGCTGATGGGGAATCCGAGGAGACAGAGATGGAGGGTAAAGACTCGGAGAGATCTAAAAGTCAAGATGAAAACTCACTACATGAAAAACTGACTGAGGAGGAATTAGATCCAAGAATCCAGGTAAGTTAACGTTAAACTGAATTTCAGTCAACACGTTTTAGTAAGATCTCACACAACACCGTTGAAGTAAATTATTAATGTTTTTAAACGATTTTGATATCAAAAACAAAACAATCCCCCGCCCCGTAGAAGACTATTAAATGTCTGGTAAAAACCTAATTAATAAATGTTTAACAAATATTTTAGAATGCTTAACAGTTTTGTAGTTCATGAACATTGATATGAATGTATGTTTATCAGCACTGGCTTTTCTAAGTATTTGTGTGACCCTGGACCACAAAACCAGTCTTAAGTGTCAATTTTTTTAAAAAAAATTTTTTTGGAAATAATCTAAAAGCTGAATAAATTAGCTTTCCATTAAGGTATGGTTTGTTAAGATAGGACAATATTTGGCAACTATTTGAAAATCTGGAATCTGAGGGTGCAAAAAATCCAAATATTGAGAAAATCTCCTTTAAAGTTGTCCAAATGAAGTTCTTAGCAATGCATATTACTAATCAAGTTTTGATATATTTATGGTAGGAAATTTACAAAATATCTTTATGGTCTTTAAGTAACATGATCCTTACTTAATATCCTAATGATTTTTGGCATAAAGGAAAAATTGATCATTTTGACCCATACAGTGTATTTTTGGCTATTGCTACAAATGTATCCCAGTGACTTAAGACTGGTTTTGTGGTCCAGGGTCACGTTTGTGCACTATAAATGTTCATTCTTTACTATTCTTTACATGTTTTATCTATTACTTTTTCATTATTATGTAATCAGAACCATAAATTATATTTTATTTTCTTTGAAAAATCTAAAATATCTTCTATCTTATTTTAAGTCACCACCCTTTGCCTAAATTCTGAACCTATGCACTTTGGGCATTAAAATTATATAATAATAATATTATAATAATAACTAATAATAATGTTGGGTATGATCATGAAGTTTCACCAAAGGCTTTTTCACGGAATTTATTATAATCTCAGTTACTCTTCAGTTTCTGGGTCACCTTTATTTTGGATTGAACCTGCAACCTTAAGTTAGCCGTCAAGATCATTTTACATTAGGCAACTATGACCTGCTGTATCTGTTTCTGTATCTAGGAGGAACTGGAGCGTCTGAATGAGGCCAGTGAGGAGATCAACAAGATGGAACTGGAACTGCAAGTATGTGAAAGTTCAGAATGCTTTTGGAATTTTTTTTTTTTCCCTAACCTCAAGGACATTTGGGACTGTTATGTTTTTTTTAAAGTATATACTAATTATTATGGCTTATTGTAATTTAATGGACACTTTTAATGCAGTGTACAGGACTAATCTCAGGTTTTAGGTAGACTGTACTTTGGATCAAACCTGCAAACCAGCCCAACTCAATAACTGAACATTAGGCAACCGCATCCAGTGTTATTTCAGTATCATAAGATATTATAATAGTTTTTTTTTAAATATTTTGAATTAGTTTTTGTTTTTATATTTTGCATTCCAAGTTTAAAGTTTGAAGTAATTTTAATGCATTATTTGTTGTAACGTATTTAGTTATTTTTTCAATATGTCTATATAATTTTTATTAGTTTTATTTTGACTTTAGTTTTAGCACATCAAGATAAACTAAATTAGTTTTAGTTAACTATAATAACCTTACCACCACCCCATATAATGCAGATGAGATAAGGCTTATATGATTCTCTCTCTTAGGTGCCAAACAAGATTAACACTATCTTGCTTGATGCGCACACTCTATTAATTTGTTGTGAATGGTATGTGGAATTTGTGTAAAAACTTTCTGTTTGTGTTGTCAGGAGGTTCGGTCCAGCCACAGGAGGATAATGAGTGAATCTGTGCTTAAACTCAAGGCGAAAAGTTCAGAACTGGGGTCCTGCATTGAGAAGGCCAGGCCGTACTATGAGGCACGAAGAAAAGCAAAAGAGGTGGAAGAGCACTTATCCTTACTTTAGCATTGAGAAAAACAGTTATAAATAATATGCACAATTCTAATCATTAGTTAGTTGTGGAAAATGGCTGTTTTATGCCAAATCATCATTGTATTTTTGCCTGTTTTTCAAAGGCTACTATCACAAACTTCAGCTAATGAAATCCTATTGTCTCTTAAATGCATTATGATTGGTTTCACCCATTATAGGCCCAGCAGGAGACTCAGAAAGCCGCACTCAGCTTTGAGAGAGCTGTGTCCATGCACTCGGCTGCTCGAGAGATGGTCCACGTGGCTGAACAGGGCCTCACTGCAGTCAAGACGCTGGATCCGACCTGGCAA
Organism: Tor tambroides; assembly: GCA_021397915.2. Taxonomy (NCBI): domain Eukaryota; kingdom Metazoa; phylum Chordata; class Actinopteri; order Cypriniformes; family Cyprinidae; genus Tor; species Tor tambroides. Next base: position 18,818 of record JAFVLL020027199.1, on the reverse strand, counting down.
GAGATGTTGAATCATGCTACCTCAAAGGTATGCCGATCTTCTCTCCTGCATATCTTATCAAGTTGTATCAAGCAGTTAAATGTCTCTGACTTTGAACTTTGTTTTCTTGGACCTTTGTTACATGATCAAATCATGCAACAGATTTTATTGAAAACTTTTTTTTTTTCTTTTTAATAAGTCTCTTATGCCCACCATTGCTGTATCTAATTGATTAAAATACAGTAAAAGTTCTAATGCTGATTTTCTGCTTAAGAAACATTTCTAATTATCAGTGTTGAAAACACTTGTGCTGCTTAATTTTTTTGTGGTATTTTTGTGTGCAAAAGAACAGCATTTATTAAATATAAGATTTTTGTAACATTATAAATGTCTTTAGTCACTCTTGACAGTACTGACAATTTAATGTATCCTTGCTAAATAAGAATTAATTTCTTTCAAAAAGTAAATCTTACTGACCCCAAACTTCTGAACAATATGTACATATATGTATATACTGCACAAACAAAAGCCTGTATGACTTTTATGTATTAACTAATGCACCATTAACCTCCCATATGACCCATAGGATGTACAGTTCAAAATAATTTTTCCGTTTATATGTATCCACACTGAATATATTTTGCACATACACACACAGCATTGCTCTAAGCATGTCATAAGTGACTTGAAACCGTGCAGGTGAACGAGGCGGAGGAGGAGCGCATGAAGAGCGAACGGGAGCACATGCGTGTCACCCAGCTGTGTCAGGAGGCCGAAGCCCGAGTGCAGGAGCTGCAGAAATCACTCAAGAGATCCATCGTCAAGTCCAAGTCTTACTTTGAGCTCAAGGCTCAGTTCAATGACATTCTAGAGGTATGTTGAGATGTTATTACACTTGCATAGATTTCACTTGCATTTTTCATACACCAAGTATGAAAAATATTGGCACTTACTAAAATTAAAGGAATTTAACCAGAAATGAAAATCCTGTCATCATTTACTTACCCTCATGTCATTCCAAACCCATATTACTTTATTTTTGGCAGAATTTTAATGAATTTTTATTACATAGAATGAACATGAATGGGGACAGACAGTGTAAAGCTCCAAAAGTCAGGTCCCTGCAGCTCCTTACGAAGTCTTAAATTCAGTTTGATCAAATGTAATGCTATAAAATGTCATAATTATAAGAAAATATTAATTATCCCTTTAAGAGGTCTTAAATTTGGGACAGAAAAACAGAAATTGTGATTATTGCCTAATGTGATTATTACATTTCAAAGGGCTATGATTGCATTAAATAAATGTGAGAGCTTCACTTTCAAAATAAAAACACAGTGCCGTAGTGCACTCTATAAGCGTGCGGTTTCAGAGCAGTTCATAATTTCCGAATACCATGCATGCGATTGCCTATGATCTACTGTTGATGAATTGTTTACTTTATGGTGTTTATATTATAATATGTTGTGAGAGTATATATTTTATCTCCCTCTTTTATCTTTTCGAAGAGCAGCTAGAAGTCTAGCTGGAAGCTAGAAAAGCATAAATGTTTCAAAATAAGAGTTTCAGTGTGTTTCGGGTTTGCTAATATATATAGAAAAGTCATGCATTATGCAAAAAGTCTTTTTTTCCGGATATTATTGGTATTTTTGGATACAGAAGCTGCATTTGGCAATTAATTCAATATAAATTGTGACTTATCTCATGAATTTTTTTAATGGATATGGTATTAATTTTATTTGTGGAGGTCTTAAAAAGTCTTAAAATTAATGTTAAAACATTAGCTTGTACCCTAGAATATATTATATATATATGTATACATTTTTAAAGAACCATAGAAGGAATCTATATAACTTTAGGGCTATATTCCCTAAAACAGATTTTTTAGCGGAACAGACATTTATTTTTTTGAACAATTTTTAAGTGTTCACTGAAAATATTGCATTCTACCACAGCTCAATATGAAGATGAGTGAATTATGACCAAATTTTAATTTTTCGATAAACTGTTCCTTTTAAGATTTTCATTTACAGTTCAAGTGTCTGAGCTCAACATGGTCAAAACATGTTTTTGCAGGAGCACAAGTCAAAAATTTTACTGTTAGAGGAGCGTATTTCCAAAGCCAAGTTAAACTACTCCAGCACCCTGCGCCACCTGGAGCAAATCAGCGAGGAGATTCATGCCCAGAGAGAGCAGGACCAACCAAAGGATGGACCAATCAAAACGTGCGGTGGGCGGAGTCCTCCTGTAGGAGCGGAGACAGTCAGCAGCACAGGTACCGAAGGCGGAGCCTGCGGAGGCTACCCGAGACCAAACGATTGGGTGGATGGAAAAGAGGGCATGGCTAATGCCAGAGAGTGGGTGGAGACACATAAGAACTCCAGGTGGGTGGACATGGGAAGAGCAGAGGTGACACGATCTGGTTCAGACTCTCTTTCCATCGTCAGCCTCCAGACCATCATCTCTGATCTCGAAAAGTGTGATTCGGTCGAACACCTGGGCCGCCTCAGCAGTAACGTCAGTCTCTCAGGGGAAGAAGGGGAGAGAGACGGGCTGGAGAATGATAAAAAGCGAGTATGGCAAAAAAATGCAGACATTTCAGAGGAGTTCCTCAAACAACACATAAGAAGTGTCAGTTTATGAGCGCGTCCGTGAATAATGCTCATGTTTTATCGTTTCTAAGCTTCATTCTTGACTGACAGTGTAACTCATAATTTTTATTTATTGTTGAGCTTTTATCAGTACTTGAGTAGGAGAAAGACCAAAAGAAAATTCTTAATATATATACATATATTTCTTTAAAAAAAAAATTTATTTGAGAGAGAGAGAGAGAGAGAGGTTTTACTGTTTGGTATTTCATATCAAGTGGTAATAGACTGACAATATTTGTAAGGGTAGCAACCCTGTGGTTTGATTAACCTAATCGTAATTACAACCCGAAGTCCAGAAATGTTGGGACATTTTTTAAATTTGAATAGAATGAAAGCTAAAAGACTTTCAAATCACATGAGCCAATATTTTATTCACAATAGAACATAGATAACATAACAAATGTTTAAACAGAGAAATTTACACTTTTATTCACTAAATGAGCTCATTTCAAATTTGATGCCTGCTACAGGTCTAAAAAAAGTTGGCACGGGGGCAACAAAGGGCTGAAAAAGCAAGAAATTTTGAAAAGATTCAGCTGGGAGAACATCTAGCAACTAATTAAGTTAATTGACATCAGATCTGTAACATAAAAGGGATGTCTTAGAGAGGCAGAGTCTCTCAGAAGGAAAGATGGGCAGAGGCTCTCCAATCTGTGAAAGAGTGCGTAAAAAGATTGAGGAATTTAAAAGATTTAAAAACAATGTTCCTCAACGTCAAATTGCAAAGGCTTTGCAAATCTCATCATCTACAGTGCATAACATCATCAAAAGTTTCAGAGAAACTGGAGAAATCTCTGTGCGTAAGGGACAAGGCCGAAGACCTTTGTTGGATGCCTGTGGTCTTCGGGCCCTCAGACGACACTGCATCACTCATTGGCATGATTCTCTCATTGACATTATTAAATGGGCCCAGGAATACTTCCAGAAACCACTGTCGGTAAACACAATTTGTTGTGCCATCTGCAGATGCCATCTAAAGCTCTATCATGCAAAAAGGAAGCCATATGTGAACATGGTCCAGAAGCACCGTCGTGTCCTGTGGGCCAAGGCTCATTTAAAATGGACTGTTTCAAAGTGGAAAAGTGTTCTATGGTCAGACGAGTCCAAATTTGACATTCTTGTTGGAAATCACGGACGCCGTGTCCTCCGGGCTAAAGAGGAGGGAGACCTAACAGCATGTCATCAGTGTTCAGTTCAAAAGCCAGCATCACTGATGGTATTGGGGTGCGTAAGTGCATACGGTATGGGCAGCTTGCATGTTTTGGAAGGCACTATGAATGCTGAAAGGTATATAAAGGTTTTAGAGCAACATATGCTCCCCTCCAGATGACGTGTATTTCAGCAGGACAATGCAAAACCACATACTGCAGCTATTACAACAGCCTGGCTTTGTAGTAGAAGAGTCCGGGTGCTGAATTGGCCTGCCTGCAATCCAGATCTTTCACCTATAGAGAACATCTGGTGCATCATTAAACGAAAAATACATCAAAGACGACCACGAACTCTTCAGCAGCTGAAAACCTATATCAGGCAAGAATGGGACCAAATTCCAACACCAAAACTCCAGAAACTCATAACCTCGATGCCCAGATGTCTTCAAACTGTTTTGAAAAGAAGAGGAGATGCTACACCATGGTAAACTTGCCCCTGTCCTAACTATTTTGAGACCTGTAGCAGGCATCAAATTTGAAATGAGCTCATTTTGTGCATAAAATTGTACAGTTTCTCAGTTTAAACATTTACGTTATCTATGTTCAATTGTGAATAAAACATTGGCTCATGTGATTTGAAAGTCTTTTAGTTTTCATTTTATTCAAATTTAAAAAACGTCCCAACATTTCTGGAATTCGGGTTGTACTATAATATATTTCTTTTTCATCCTAATCAGCACTTAATGTTTTTCTATGCAAATGTGAAAAACCGTGTCTTAATAAACACACTCTTATTATTATCTCTATAGCTGACATGATAAAATAAGGCCATTTTGCTCTATACTTTTCAAATTTTACTGACCACTGGTGAACTTTAGTTCGCTTACTGACATAATCACACTATTTGCCATTAATCTTTAGACTCTAAAATGCCACAGTTATTTTTCTTAATTTAAAATGGATTTACATTAGTCCCATGCTGACTTTGAAATAGTGGTTCACAAAAAGTGCTTTGTGCCCAAGTGACAAATGCATGCATGAGGTTTGCTTTATGTTAGTCTTGTGTGCGTTAGTGCACTCTGGCCTTTTCACCAGAAGAAACATTTATTCCAACCGAAATACAGGTTTTGTGTTGTTGGAGAGATGAAGCGTTGATTCTCAATGCAGGGTTTTGAAAATACCTGCTGCTGAGCATTTGATGTTTTGCTGTTTATGACAATCACTTTTCTAAGTTTCAGAATTTATTTTCATTTAATGCATTTTCAGGTGTTTTTGAATGCTGTTTTCCTCATTTTTTGAGAGGCTATATTCATTCAGTGTGCTTTATACATCTTTGCTAACCCTCAGTGTGAGCATTGGATGTTGATATTATTGTCTTTAATAGTGTTCTGTATGAAGATGTGCACAGTGGTGACATTTGTGATGTCTGATGGAACAATAAATATACATGTATAAATTCATATTATTTTGGGTATTTTAGTTTTTTTTTTTTTTTTTTTTTAATGGAATTTAAGACATTAATCATGTGGTCAGATTATCATAGCGTAAATAGCATTTTTTGGTGTGCCTAATAAAGGCCAGGGTAACATGTTTAACAATATTTTTCAATCTTTAAGCAAAAGAAAAAAAAAAAAAGCACACAAGATCACAATTTTACAATTTTTTATGTATTTATTTTTAGAAATATTCACATAAAACTGGTTGTTTTTGCCCATTGCTTGAGTGTAGTTCTGACATGAAGGGAAAAAAAATAAAAAATAATGTATATATATATATATATATCACAAAATCTAAAACAAAATATTGCTTTGTCTCTGTTCATCCAGGCTGATATTAAAAGCAGAAAAATTGAATGACCAGGGCAAAGGCACTGACCTGTACCTCTGTGTTATTCAGGTGTTAAATTAGATTCAGGATGTATCTGTCAGCAAATGTCGCTCCTGATATTAATAAACTGCCACCATCAAAACAGGCTTAGATCTGCAAGGGCAGAGCGCTCTCTCCTCAGATATGAAAGTTAAGCTCCAGCAGATGACTGAAATAAGACACTTTGACTGTAATTTATTCTCTCTGAAGTCATCCCTGCGCTCTTTCTCTGGCAACTTGTACCATCCCGTCAGATTTTACACAGCATCTACTACCTTCCTGACTCCTGAGCTGTTTAGATTCTGAAAAGGAGTGAGACAAAAATATTTCACATGGTGCGGTTGCAAAATTCTCTTCCTTGCCCTGGTCTGTGTGCAGTCTGATTGTAGCCTGTTCCCTTTTTGGATATTGAGAATTATACCATATATTATAGATTGTCACAATATATATTTTTTGTTCCTTACTAATCTTAATAACTTTCAAGAACACAGGTAATGCATCTGAGTGTAGATTTTCATCTGTTCACCATATTGAAACCATATTGTTGGTTTTGTTTTCATTTGTAATAACTTGTCTTGGGGTATCAGGGTGAGTTTCTCATATTAAAATAATTTGTTAGTTCTTACCACTTCATGTAACTTCATAACATTTATTATAGACAGGGTCTATAACAAAGGTCATTAATAAAGTCTTAAATTAAGTTTTTATAAAATTGAAGGCTATAATAATGGAATATTTTAAACTGAAGAAAAAAAACAAATGTATATATATATGTGTGTGTGTGTGTGTATATACACACACACACACACACACACATATATATATATATATATATATACACACACATACACATATATATATAAGACTTCCTGGGATGCCACGCACGTGAAATGCACATGATCAAGATGGCCGCTACTGCCTGAGTGCTTACGAGTTTGCCTCAGGTTTTCGTCTTCATTCTGCTTAAATGGGCCTTTAAATTCAATACTTTATTTGATTTATTATTAGATTGAATGAGTCAGGTTTGGACTATTCATCGTTGCTGTTTTCATACTTGATTAGCGCAAATTTCTGTTTAACGTTATATGCCGTCTACATCTCATAATGGAAGTCGAAGTTTCTCTTCAATCAATCTGGGATGCTATTCAACAGATAAAATCTGATATGATTGTCCATTTCGACGCAAAAATTGATAATTTACAAACTGGCCTGTGCATGATTCAAGGCTCCCTCTGTTCTCTCTCCGAGCAAGTTTCTGAACTTGAACAAAGGGTGAGCTCAAACGAAGACAACGTGGAGGATTTGACAAAGCGTGTTCAAAATCTTGAAAAAGAAAATGCTTACCTCAGTGGGAAGGTGGAAGAGGCTGAAAACAGAAGTCGTTTATCAAATCTTCGCTTTGTTAATATCCCGGAGAAGAGCGAAGGTAGAGACATGATATCCTTTTTGAATCAACTGATTGCACAATTGTTTGGTAAAGAACACTTTTCTACGGCTCTGTCATCGAAAGAAGCACCGCTCTCCAACTTTCCTATCCGGACCAAAACTCAAACCGACTAATTGTGGCTAAGTTTCTGAATTTTCAGGATAAAGTCGACTTTTTCGTCTGTTCGTGAGAAAATGAGCTTGTCTACAATGGCACAATAGCTTATCTTTCCGATTACAGTGCAGCTCTACAAAGAAATTCATGACAGTTTGACACTATTAAAAAAACTCTTCGTGCGGCTGATGTCAAATATTCTTTACTTTTTCCCGCAACTCTAAGAGTTATGTTGGATGGAAAGCCCAAACTGTTTCGTTGCCCCGAGGCTGCCGATCTATTTTTCCGCGATTATTTACTCTCTACTCCGTGACTGCGGGATTCTGTGGGATTGTGAGTAGGATCCTGAATTTCTTTTTGATTTCTGAATTTCTTTTTTGCCAAGAACATTTACCCCTACTTTGAAGACTGGCGATTCTGAATAGGATCCTGAATGTTTTTTTTTTTTTGTTTTTTTTTTGCTTTTTTTTTATATATATATATATATATATATATATATGCTGTGATGCCAGTTAGGGATTTATTTTCTATTTACATATATTATTGATCTGAATAATCATGGTCCTCTCTGTTATATTTGTATCAGACTGAACCTGTAGTAGCCTTTTTTGGTCATTTATATAAATGTTTTCTTTTTCTTTTACTTTTCAAAGTATTGATCATTCTATGTTTTTGTCTTCTTTTATGTTTTTTATTTGTGTATTCAAGTGAAATGCTTTGCAGCTCTTACCCTTATGTTACCCTAATCGATTCTACAACTTACTTTTGCTATTAAACGCCACCAGGTGTTTGAACATAGATTTATTGGAAATAAAATTATCCATCTGAATATTAGAAGTCTTTCCCTAAAATTGATCTTTTAAGAGCCTGGGTTTCTCTTATAAACCTCATTACTATTTCTGAAACATGGCTACATGATGAAATTAGGGATGAGGATATTAAAATTGAAAATTTTGCTTTATTCAGAGCTGACAGGCCTTCTAGAGGTGGTGGTGTTGCTATATATGTTGCTGCTCATTTGAATTCTGTGTGTGTAACTCCCTTAATACCACCAGTCAATTTTGAATGTTTATTTATTCATATTTCTTTTCATGATAACAAACAGTTAACTATAGGTTGTTTTTACAGACCACCATCTGCTCCTGCTGATTCTACAAAATGTATTTTGTCAACTATTAATTCTTTACGAAGGCACACTGAACTTATTATTTTGGGTGACTTTAATTGTAATTGGTTGGATCGTGCTTTTTCTAATGATAAACATTTATTTAGTAGCATTAATCTTACTCAGTTAATTAATGAGCCTACCAGAGTTAGTCATAGCTCATCATCTCTGTTGGACTGGATATTGGTCACTAATCCGGAAAGAATTCTTAAATCAGGTGTAATGTCTGATTGTTTAAGTGACCATTCTGCTATATTCTGTGTTTGGAAAATAAAAATTCCTCGCCTTCCTCCAAAATATATTACAATTAGGCAATACAAAAATATTAATTATGATTGTTTCATTCATGACTTAGTGTCCATTAATTGGAATAGGCTTGAGTTAATTCCTTCAGAATAAAAAAAGTTCCAAGCATCATCAACTGAAGTCACTAATGTAATCAATAAGCATGCTCCTCTGAAAACAATAAGAGTTAAAGGCAGTCATCTTCCTTGGATTAACTCAGATCTGATTCATTTTTATAAACAAAGGGACAAGGCTTGGACTGTATATCGTAAAACCAAATTACCAGAGGACTGGGAATCTTATAGACATCTTAGGAATATTTGTAAAACTAAGACAAGGAACGCAAAATCTAATTACTACAATGATTGTTTTTCTCAAGATTTTCGTAACCCCAGACATTTTTGGAACCATTTAAATAACGTTTTAAATAAGAAAAATAAAACCTCTACAAAAGAGTTAATAATAAATAACGAATATATTACTGATCCCTTACAGATATCGTATGCATTTAATAAGTATTTTACATCAATAGGTACTCACTCTACTATTAAATATTCCGACACTCACTTTCCCAGTAGCTGTTTAAATCAATCTTTTTCTTTCAGTAAAATGTCTCCTTCTGATACTTTTAATGTAATATGTGGTTTAAAAGAATATAGTTTGCCCGGTCCGGATGGCTTGGAAGCTAAATTTGTTAAACTTGCCTCTCACATTTTAATGTATCCTTTGGACTGATTTGTTAACTTGTCTTCTTTGTCTTCCTGTTCAATACCTTCCATATGAAATGTGCTAAGACTATTCCTCTTTTTTAAAAGTGGTGGACCCATCTGATTTAAACAATTACCTATCCAATTTCTTATTATCATACCTGTATAAAGGTTTTTGAGAAATTAATTTTTAATCAAATATCCAACTATATTAATCAGTTTAATATTTTGCCTCCATTTCAGTCAGGTTTTAGACCTAACTTCTCCACCACCACAGCTTTAATGAAATTCTACTAATGATTTGTTTATTTCTTTTGATAAATGTCAAATCATTGTTATTTATCGATCTTTCAAAGCATTTGATATATGACTTCATTGTTCTGTCTGATAAGTTACACTTTAGGTTGATCAAAACTCTCTTTCTTTGGTTTAATTCTTATCTTCATAACAGACAACAATATGTTTTCAAGGCTCGAACTCCGGATTATCTGGTTATTGATAAGGGTGTCTCTCAAGGATTCAACATCAGTCCTTTTATTTTTTGTTTTCATTTGTTAATGATCCTTCCAAAACCTTCGTTTACACTTATTCAGCTTTATGCAGATGATACTGTTATTTATTCTTCCCATTCTGATATTTCATTTATTCAGTCCTTCCTGCAGTCAGACTTTAACTCTTTAAAGGATTGGTTTTACAAAACAAACTCAAGTACAATAAAAAGAAGTCCTGTATATGAAACTTTTTAAAAGATTCCATCGCCCCTTTATCTTTTGATTTAGATATTAGTTTTGAAGATGTCACCATCTAAAGTTGTCCTATTTAAATATCTTGGTCTTTGCCTGATCCTGAATTGTCTTTAAGCATCACATTGATTGTATTATTAAAATCATATGGTGTCTAAGTTCTTCTTATCGTCCAATTAATTGCTTTTCATTTCAAGTAAGGAAAAGATTAATCTCCCAATTAATTCTTCCTATTATTAATTATGTAGATATTATTTATCAACATACTTTTGATACCAATTTAAAACCTTTAACATCTTCATATAACTCTTTATATTGTTTTAAGATGTCCTATAGGGAACGATTGTATGTTAAATGGCTTGATCAGCTTCAACCTAAATCCAGAAGCAATATCACTGGTTTCAGTTTCTCTTCAAATGTATTTATTTTAATTGTCCTTCTTAAAACAGTTTTTGGTTCCATCTTCATCTACTTACTCCCTTCGACATATGCAGTATTTTCTTGTTCCTAGAATTTTCACTGAAGTCGGTCTAAGGTCTTTTCGATATAAAGCTCCATCTGACTGGAACAATCTCCCTTCTTTTCTTAGATCAATTACATCTTTCCGTCTCTTTAGGACTAATTTACTATCTTATTTGAAAATAACCTGCTTATGTTTTTAATTTTGGGTTGAGAATTGTTTTAGGTTATATCAACTTCTGTCTTATTTTTCTATTAATCTTATACTATTTTTTTTATAAATTATTTATATTTATTATTTATTATTATTACTATTATTATTATTAATACTATTTTTATTGTTATTGTTTTTTTGTTTTTTTTTCTTTTAGGGTGTTTGTATTTTTTTTTTTCATGCTTGTATTAAAATGTATGTTTTCTTGCATGTACATGCTTTTGTTTATAGTTGTAGACTGTGGGTGGGTGAATAGGGGAGTGAGCTGTTGTTTGTCTGTTTATAAAAGTGTTTTGTTTTGCCTTGTTTTTTACAAGTCGAGTGTCATCTTGTATTGTTTTATGTGTGTGCTATTGTCCCCTCGAAAATGATGTGAAGTAATCCCATACGCTTTCTTTAATAAATTCAAATATATATATATATATATACATGTACATATATATATATATACTATATATATATATGTATGTATACGTGTATATACACACACACACACACACACACATATATATATATATATATATATATATATATACTGTATATATATATATATATATATATATTTATTTTTTGTACAGTTTTTAAATAAATAAATACATATACATTTACAGACACGCATACTGTTTGTTTGTTTGTTTGTTTGTTATTTTTTACTTCGTTTTAGTCAAAATCGAAACCCGTATTTGAATTGTAAAGTTTTTTAAATTGTGTTTTTTACAGTTTAGTGTGTTAACACATTGCCCTATCCCACTCAGGTATTGATTTTATTTGTGCATGTCTTAAAAAAGGCCTTAAAAAGACTTGAATTTGATTTAAAAACCCTGCAGATATCCTGCATAGAACACGAGATTATGCACATAATATTAAATAAAGAACAATTTGCACAGAACTTAAGTTAAATAGTGCCTTAAAGTTAATTATTTGTTACAATGATGGCAGATTTGACATTTTCAAGTCTACTTGACCTCTCAAATTCAGTCGAGACATTTTCTTAATTAAGTTGTCTTCATTCTGCTAACACCTCATTTTTTACAGTCAGCATTGGCTTGAAAATAGACTCTTCGAAAGGATTCATCTTTTCTCAATTATTAAAGAGCAAAGTATAAATAGACGACTTTGCCCATAATGAATAGCTTAGAGGAACAGAAGACAATCCTGGAGGAAGGGAAAACTGATCTAAAATTTATATATCTAACTATGTGCATATGTGTTTGCACATACATATTCATGCTGCAAAGCATTTATAAAAGGTGTTATATAAATAAATAGTATTATATTACTGTTGGATATTCAAATAGAGGGCAAATGTGACTAAGAATAAAATTGTTCTATACAGCGGAAAAGAGTGCTTTATAGCAAAGATTTGAGATTTTTATTATTAAACTTGAACAATATTTTTTCTTTATGTATATATAAATATAGGTAATTAAAATTATTGAAAAATATTGTCATCAATTATATAACACGTTATAATTAAAATAAGAGAATATTAAAAATACGGTAAATAAACTAAGGATCTACATAATATTAAAAAATTCTAAATAAATACATCAATAAATAATATATTAGAAAGAGGGGGAAAATACAAAATAAATTATATGAAGAGGAAAAAAAATAAAAATTTAGTATATTAATAATCATATTGTACACTTGGCACAGAAGATGACTCGTGATGCAAGGATGCAATGACGTAGGCTGCGTTCCCCCGTTACGTCACAAGTAAGTGAGATTGAGGAGGGAGTGGAAAAAAAGAAGGAAGGAAGGAGGAAGGATGAGCGCTATGTAGATAATGTTTCTCTATGTAGCCTGTGGTTTACACCTGCTATGATCTAATGCAAAGCAATACAGACCCTTCTCTAAAAGCCATAAAGCAGTCCGCAAATGTGATGCACAGATTTGCACAATCAAAGCGACATCGCGCTTATATTGGGTGGATGTTATATTTAAACTCTCCGTGAACGGATATTGTGTTTATTTTCTTCGGGTCGGTCCTGCTGGAGCTGCACCGGGCCTTTGCTGTGAGTAAATCACTTTTACGCGATGTATGCGCTTGTTTGAGTTTCGTTTGTGTTTTGCATGTTTTATATGATGAAGTAGCTCGCAGCTCTTTTATCCTGCATATCTGACAGATATCGCTTGTTTAACGAAAGCCCGTTGTAATATGCTTTGCACGGGACACAAAACTTCACAAACGGCGCGCTTAAAGGTGTAGACGAACTACAGTAGCCTACCCTGACGACAGACGCAGCCATGTTAATATGGAAACTTCAGGGAACCGTCTCCCCGACAGCATATATTTTTAGACTAGAGAACGTCAAATTGTATGTAATATTATACAGCAGAGAGCGTTATTATAAGAATAAAGCAGCAGTGATGCATCTTAATGGGGTTCAGCGGAAAGTCCTTGTCCATGATGCTGAAAACGTTCCCCAAACGGGACCTTAACCTCTCAACAAACCATCAACCGAGCCAATATCACTTTCAAACCACTGTATCTGTCTTGTAGATGTGGATTGTTTACTAACATAGCGTCACAATAAGGATAATCAGAAAGCTGACTTTATATTTGTGTAACAATGCAAATTATTATTTAATATTTTATAGAATAAAATGGACAATTAAGTAATAAAATTGAACATTTAATGTCTAAAGAATTAAAAAGCTGTTAATATAGCAGAGGGTATCAATATGATTCACACCAGTTAAATTAAGATTAAAACAGTAAATAGAAGAAGAGTAAATGCCTTAAGCATACATGAGGTTAATCACATAAAAACACCATAAAACAGCATATTTGTAATTTTTTTTATCAGGGAAAAGAAAAAGAAGGTTCTTAATAAATCCTAACAACTGTTTAAAAATAAGAAAGCCTCTTAATGGTGTCATATTCAGTACAGGTTTAAATATACCTTTCAAGATTTGTAAGAAAAGCAAGAGGGACCTAATGAAATTCAATATTTATCAAAAATAAATTTACTATGAAACATCTGTCATTATCTGATGACGATTTGATATTCATAAATTGAACAAGACAAAAAGAATAGCTACTAATAATAATAAATAATGAAGTTTTGAACCAAAGAAGAATAAATAACTTGAACATAAATGGAGTCAGTATAAAAATACCAACATTTGATCTTATTTTTTTTTAACTCTTTGTCAAAACAACAAGAAGCAAAAATAAGAAAAAAGGGATTGCAACCTTCATCCACATCCACTCCCTAGAAATGATCACATTCACTCAGCTGCCACAGTTGTATAAAGTTTTCATGGAATTTTTACTGTTTAATACCTAAAATAGGAACAATTAGGATAATCGAAAAAGCTAAAAATGTATTTGCTCAACAGTGCAATGCTAACCAATCATTGTTAGTGCATCTTGTTGGTTTGGATTACTGTAATCTGTGAAATGTTGTGCTCGTCTGCTGTGCCGTACTGAATTAATGAGGTGGAGTGCTGTAGAGACATGTTTAAAGTTTAACTGATCCCTCTGATCCTCACCTCCCTGAATCATCTCCTGTCGCTCCCTACTGTGAGCCTGGAGAAAATCCCAGTCCCTACAGCCCTCCTTCTCTATCTGTCATTTCCTCTTTCTTTTACTCTATCTATCTATCTATCTATCTATCTATCTAATAATGTATCAAGTAACCTTGACCTCTAGGTTCAAGTGTATTCAATACAGAAGTCAATATTGATTAAAGCACTCTCTGTTCAATGCTTTGTCCTCCTGAAATGTCTTTGTAAGAAGGTGTATGTGTGTGTGTGTGTGTGTGTTAGACCCGTGTGCTTCTGTTTATTTTGCATGCTCATGTTTGACCCACCCTGGATGTGCTTTTTTCACTCTTAAGAGTGGTTGAGGGAAAGCTCATAAAATCTTTACAGTGCAGGCACGGCAAACTGCCTCCATGTTGTACGAATCCTCCTCCTCCACAACCATGTGTGGTGTAATTAAATCAGACAGCAGGTTATTATGTTTTACATATCTGAATGCCAACAAGATCACGTCGTGCCACGAGCAGCTTAATTGCTTTGAAACGAGCGTGAATTGTGACCTGCTGAAATCAAACATATTATTAGACATTTCTCTGTCTCTCTCTCATTCTTGTTCAGATGCAGTAATGGAGCAGCTATTATTTCTTGTAATTTTCTACTTGCTTCCTACTCTCATCTCGTCCATACATAATTCAACGACAGGAGGTAATGTGTGTGTGTGTGTGTGTGTGTGTGTGTGTGGGGATGATGTCTGGTCTGTGCATGTTGAATGTAACACCACAGAATGTCTAAAGTGGCCCACCTCTGTTGCTTTGTGAGATTAGAAGGCGTTCTGTTTAGATTCTGTAAACTGAGTTTCATGGATTTCAAACAGCAATCTGGGGATCATGTTCAGCTGGAACTATAGAAGGAAAAAAAATGGATTGCCATGTCAGTTCTCCTTTTTCATTGTAAAAGCAATATATAGCCTACACAATCTTGATGAATCAAAACAATTCAGTGTCATATACAGTTCAGCTCGCAGGTTTCCATGCCCCTTGCAAGATGTGAAAAATGTATATTTTTTTTAATTATGTGGGAACTATTTGACATAAGAGATTATCTTAAATTGCACAAAATTGCAAGACAAAATAATGAATAATAATTCATTTGTTAACCAAATGAATGTAAAGTTTTGAACACAATAATTTTATGCATATTTTTTGCTAAACTTTTCTTTAAATAATTTTTAATTGTAACAGTTAGTGGTGGGGATTATCAGTGAATATGCAGGTTACATAGTTATGCCAGTAGGTGGCGACAAGTGACTGTATTTATGAATGAGTGAATCATTGATTTAACCAATTCTTTCAACAAAACTCATTCATTCAGGAATGTAACAAGTGTGTTATGAGTGAGTCATTGAATCATTGATTATATCAGAACCCTTTCATATGTTGTTCGAAGATGCACAGTGAGGGTTTGTTAAAAATTGTTTTTGAAAATTGATACCAACTTGCAATGTTGTCTAAAAATGTACTCAATATTAACTTTATTTTAAGGGGTCATTGATAAAGTGTATTTATACATTTAAGTACTGAATAATATTAATTAACATGTACTTACTATATGGTCGGGGTTAGGATTAGGGTTTGGCTTAGGGTTAATAGCATGCAATTTTGCATAGTTAATTGTTATTATAATAGTAAGTACATGTAATTTGTAACAAGGACACCTTAAAAAAGTGTTACCTTTACTAATTCACATCACACTCACAATTATGCTGTTGCTTTCAATATTTGCTTATGAGATTTGAGATCTGTTTCTCAGAGCTGTACTCAATAAAAAAACTAAATGCATTTTTAAGGATCTCTCTTTTTAAGTGTTAAACATCTTAAAGATTCTCCAAGGGGTATGAACATTGTATTTTGACATGAGACAGTACCATTAAAATCCTTATAAACCATCACTGCATTACAGTCTTGCAAGGGGATTCAGATATAAAGTCCCGGATATAAAGTTACCCGGAACATCTGTCATTTTAGTTTATTGATGTTAGTTTGTGCATTGTGACTAAGCTGAAAACATTTCATCTCTATTCGTTTCATCCTCCCCCATCTCTCTTACTCTCTTTCAGGATGTGCAATCATTCGCCCCCCCAGAGACGGAGGGATTCGCTACAGAGGACTGACTCAGGAACAGGTAAAAGTCTATGGCAGCACATTAAAATGGCAGTCATAAACATCAGTGTCATTTCTGAAGGGACTATGACCCATAGCAACATCTAATTCAATCTACAAAACGTCTCTCTTTCTCTCTCTCTCTGTAGATCCGCAGTGTGCAGATCTTGCCGGTAGACTATGAGATAGAATATATCTGTAGAGGAAACAGAATTATTGTGGGGCCCAAGGTCCGAAAATGCCTCCCCAATGGCACCTGGACTGACATGAACCAGCTCAGCAGATGCTGTAGGTGCCCTTGCTGTCCTGTTGTATTGATTAATATCTATATTTATCACACAGCTCTGTGGAATACTGGATTCTGATTGGTCAATAACAGCATTCTGAGTTCAAATGCTTTACAAATGAACTAAACTGGATAATATACCAATATTTCTCATATTGTTCTACAGTCCTCTCACACACCTCTCTCGACTCCATCTACGATTTGATTATCATTCTGAATCCAATTCATATTCGTTTTTTCAGCTTTTTGTTCAAAATTTTGTTTATTTCTTTATTTATGAAACTTACCCACATTCAAGTGTTTAAATAAAGAATGCATGAAGCTAGAATAAAATGTTTTTGTTTACAAGCAGATGCTCTGTTCTTTCTTTTGATGTTTTGTATATTCAGATATTCATATAACAAAATATATACTAATTAATACCTAAATAGGGACATAGTAGTATACTTAAAGTATGATGTAAAGTTCACTTAAAAAAACTAGTATACTAGTATACTGAGTATGCTTTCAATATAAAACTAAAGTGTACTAAAATGCTAATACAAGTATTTAATTACTAAACTATCAGTATACCTTTAACTTCACTTTTAGTATAGTTGCAGTACAAGCGAAAAACATGAATTTAAGCTAGTTGTGTACTCAAAGTTTACTACGGTTATACTTAAAGTATACTTTTATATACTAGAAAGTGGGCCAGTTTAGTCCCAAGGAGTATTGAAATAGTACACTTACAAGTATACTACATGTACACTGATATTTGTATACTTACTACATAAAGTATACTTAAAAATATACTTGAACTTTACTTAATAAAATAAACTTGAAGTATACTACTTTTTGGTAAGGGATTGTCTGTATGTTGTTGTGTTAGTGGTGTTACTCTTTAAGGATGTGTAATTTTAAGTTTATATAAATGTGCTAAAAGGATGTGAGAGGTGCTAAAAGTCTTGTTAAAATTCTCAGTATTGGTTTGCCCGCGTTCCTGGATGTCTCTGGAGAACGGGAGGGTGGCGCTGCTGCCCCCTGGACAACCGGTAGAGGGCACAGTTCTTCACTACAGCTGTCATGCTGGCTTCCTATTGGAGGGTTTCAGTATCTCACACTGTACCAAGCTGGGCAAATGGGACTCACCTAAACCATTCTGTATCTGTGAGTATGTTGATGATTTAACAGTCAATCACACAAATACAAATGTATCTGTTTCCCTAATATGAATCGTTTTAACCTGATGTCTCTTGTTTTCTTTTGTGCACTATCAGATGACAGTAACTATACAGGTAAGACATAAAAATGATTATTTCATTTCTCTTTTCAGAGGTCACATTTCCCAAGAATCTCCTAAAATACTGATATTTTACAGCCCATGATAATCTGTTTATCACTTGACAGTACACTTTGTTAGTTTGCTTAAAATATGTAAAAACAAAGAGCAGAGTGTAAAGTGACACTGTAAAAATGTTAATAAGCTATTTTTTTTAAAAAAATATATCCAAATTGTAAACCACAATTCAAATTGTGAAAGTCTAAATTGTAATGCTTAGTTCAACCACAAGGGGGATGTATTTTACCATCTGTTGTCTGAAATCTGCTCCCTCAATGCATTTAATAATTTCCAATATTTTAGTGCTCTCTCTCTCTCTCTCTCTCACACACACACACACACACACTCTCTCTCTGTTAAAACATATTTGCGTGTGTCTGCATATAGATTGATATATAAATATAGATTTCAATATTATAGATAATTTTTGCTTTTTATGTTTATAAATTCATTTTCTTTTACCATCTAGACCATTTCTGTTCCTCAGACTATCGCTGCATTCAATAATTTATTTGTGAACTGTTGTGTTACATGGATGCACTTCATTATCTAATTTATTCAATTATTTATTTGATCAACAACTAGAATTTCAGTTAAAATATATAGGAATCTATATGACAGTGCTCCTGTAACTTGTCACCATTTTTTCCTACAATTTTTAAACAAATTTTTACCTTATAGTTTTTTTTTTATTTGGTTATAAAGTGTGGCAAATACAGGTGCATCTCAATAAATTAGAATGTCGTGGAAAAGTTCATTTATTTCAGTAATTCAACTCAAATTGTGAAACTCGTGTATTA